>CAJQZM010025470.1:4886-16443 GCA_907164665.1 Colias nastes
AAAGAAAATCGTGTTAATTTCACAAATAATAGGTAGGTATCTCAACTCTCAAGAAAGGCTGATCTGATTTTAATAATTTATTGGATTGTCTCCTCTTAGATAAGGATAAAAGTTGGGAAATTTTAGAAAAGCTAAAAAACGTGGCGTGTGTGGTGCGGAAATTAAGAAAACGAGCAAGCAATATATCTCTATCCTCTTCAGTCGTACTATGAAATGGCTAGCATGAAAACTTAGATTAATATTCCAATGAGGAAGATTTCCTTATTTTGAAAATGAATAAATTCTATTTTTACATTTTTTTCTGTTTGTAACGAAGTGTGTAACAATCGATGAAGGTACTTAAGCGTTGCTCAAAAAAGGCTCAAAAATACATATTTTTAAGAAAAAAGGAGTTCTAAACTGCGACGCGACCTTCAAACTTTACTCTCAAAGCGCATAGAGAAGTTCACTTCAAAACGGTTCAAAATCCGTTGCAGAGATGACCCGACAGACGTCGACCTGTTTTTGCGCAAATTTTAAAACCCGCATGAACTTGAAATGCCCGTTTTTTTATGTTTAGGTAGTTTAGGCGCAAATATGTTGAATTCTTGAAGTTTTCTTTCATAAGATGCTTTTCCTGACAGTAACAAGCACATTAAAATAAGAGCTATCGAAATCGGTCTCGCCGTTCACGCGTAATGCCGTGACCAAGGGAAATGGGGATTTATTTTTATACATAGAGATGAACCTAGTGATTTTCAACCGTGTTTCTAAGCGTGTTTCCATCTTTTTTAGTATAATGAATTAATGAGCATAAATGATAAAGAACTGTGACGTCACACAAAATAGATTCGACCAATTTTAACGATTTTTTTTAAAGTAGTAAAAAACGAGCGCAGTCGCGGGCAATATAGTTGTGCAAATAGGTATAACCGTATAGGACTAACTCATCAGTTCGTCTCATAATTATTGATAAAATTTCTGGTTTATTCAATCATATTTTCTTGAATTATAAGCTCAATTAGTTTGCGCTAGATGGCGCTGCAAGTACTATATTTTAGGGTTTCATAATCTGTACTAAAATCCTTTATTTCCTTTATTATAAATGCGAAAGTTTGTGAGGATGTGTGTGTGTGTGTTTGTAACTCTTTCACGCAAATATTACTGAACCGATTACATTGAAATTTAGCACACATATAGAGGGTTACATGGATTAACACATAGGATAGGTTTTATCCCGGAAATCCCACGGGAACGGGAACTGTGCGAGTTTTTCTTTCGGCGAGCCGCGGGCGGAAATCTAGTGATATGATAAAAATAAATTTTCGTGAGTAAAAATTATAGCCTGTTATGAATAACATTGATTTTATAATTACTGAAGTGAAGAATCAAGTTTCAGAAATCAAGTAGTTTTTAAGTTAAACGTGGCAAACAATTTTGAAGATGACTTTTTCGTTTGTTTCTCTTTTACCTACTCAAGAACGGCTGACCGGTTTTGGATGAAATTTTGCAGATTTTGAATTTATCCGTAAAAAAAGCAATGGAGATGTTTGTAGCTTGTTAATGCTAAACCGATTTTGATAAAATTAGGTAAAGGATCTGGAATAAAACATAGGCATTATTTACTAGATAAACGATTGTAGGAAAAAATAAAAATATGTGCAGTATAAAAATTGTTTATTTCTTATTTTATACATTATAATAACATATTTCCTAATAATATACAATAATATAAAGCGTTCATATATTATACTATAATTTTCCTTAACTATGACAGTAGTTAAGATTACGAAAATATACATGCATCTTTCAATTTAAAAAATTTCACTCTTATTCCTACATCCCTTGAGCTCGAATAATAATTGTTTTAACGCTATAAAGCTGTAAAATTTGCTAGCATCTATGGAATTACTGGACCTTGTTTGAAAAGTTTATTGCATGTGATAGCTCAATTATTTAATATTTCAACAATGTTACATGACACGCCGTGAATTAATATCATTTTACTTAAATTATTTATTGTTTTTTCAGTAACTTAGTCATTACTACGATTTAGAAATGGAATACAAATGGTGATATACATATTTTGTCTCTTTCTTTCCTATACCACATGCACATTTTCTTAATTATCTAGAAAGTTTAAGAGTATTCAGAGCAAATTTATATACACATACTTAAATAAGTAATTTATCAATGAATTTAAATAAAATAAATATTAATTTTACTTCATCTAACAGAGCTGCAAATGTTTTTGTAAATCCTTTGATATCTCAGAAGTGCGTGTTTGCTGGGTGGTTCCTTTTTGCTTAAATACGGACAATTATAACAACATATAAATATAATAACATCGCTATTATTATGATTCTCACGGAATCACGTTTAGCTTTGGTCTAATGTTTGAATCAAAATAAGTATAACTTGATCGAATTTAATCGGCTTCGAAAAAAAGTTGGTAAGTTTGAAATAATCTTTTCTATGACTTCGGTTTAGTATTCGATATACTTCAATGGAACGTTAGAAGATTTTTAATCTAAAGATAAAGGTATGTTATCTATCTACTGAAAAAAAAATGTATGTATTTCGAAGCAGTGCGTTGAAGTAAGTACTTACCTAGGTTCTGCATGTGTAAGTAATAGAGCCACCAAGCGTTTGAGCTTTTGAAATATCGTGTGCATGAAAATGATTAATATTTTGTGACGAGTTATAATAAATAATAGATAAAATATTCATACATTATGCTTAACATTATGTTCTTGTCACACATACACTTTTGTCTAAAGTAAGTCGAATTTCGTCTGAACGAGCACCGGTACCAGTAAATGAATCCACATTTTTTTCTAACTCAATAATAACATATTTACCTGCTAAACACAATCACGTCCGTTAACCACAAACTACAGAACTACTATATTTTTTTTGATACAAAACCTCGTTAGTATATAGTCGTATGACAAGCGCGACTGACGTACGCACTGATGGTCGGTGAAGCTCTGCAACCGGCCTAACACTTCGTTCCATCCGGATGTCCCTTGACATCGCTCAAGTTTTTTTCAGATTTTAGTACAATGAAATAAAAAGTCATATTGTTATATAAAAATATATTTAGCTATTTGATTATAAACTTTTAGTAAATATTATAACTTAAAATATATTTAAACTTAAAGAAAATAACTTTAAAATACTTACAATTAAAGAAAATGACTAAAAAATGCACTATAAATGGTTAAATATAGTCTAGTCCAGGAGTTGAAAAACTTTTTATGAATTTAATTTTATAAAATAGAAAAAATCGATCACGAAGCAGGATTCGAACCCGCGTCTTTATCGCCAATCCAATTCTAATTGGTCAGGCGTCCGCCCCGGATTGGCGTGAAGGACTGGGGTTCGAATCCCGCCTCGATCGATTTTTTTTCTAATTTTTATTAATTTATATTTATAAAGCATTTAAAGTCCAAAAACAAAAAATATCAAATCCAACTATTTATGAAAATAAAAAATATGTTGCTATAATTATTTTTATTCATACTAAAAAAACATATTTACTCAAATAAAATACATCACTGTACAAAATATTAAATATTTTATTTAAACTTATCTGTACTTAACATGAGAATTCGGAAACAAATTTGTTAAGAAAAAAATATTAAATAAGGATTTTTTTACGAAAATAGAGCAAAGTAGGGTAAACATTCACAAACTTTTGGTTTTAAACTATCCCTATATTCAATTTTATCACAATTGATACAGCTGTTTTATATTGAAAGACAGTCATACAAAGCACAGACAGAGTATAATATGAGTGTGTGAAGTAAGATTTAAAAAAGTATTACAAAAAAATACAATAAAAGTAAAAGTACTTTTAAACATTTCTTCACAAATTAAACTTTTAAAGTTACAAAGATGTTAAACAATAAAAAATCCAATTACAAATTAAAAAAAAAATACATTTGCACGTCGAACCAACTTTACAAAAATGTTTACATTCCAAGCCATTGTCATATATACATTCGTTCATTCATTCATTCACTCTCATTCATTTAATATAATCCGGACCGTACTTTATAATATAATATTTATAACAGTATAGTTTCACTTCGGTTTACAACTTTATTCCAAACCACTGTACAGTAAAAATATATCTTTATTCGTTCAAATGTGGTTCATAAGTTATTAGAGCGGCCGTACACGGGCGGCTCGAGCAGTTAACGGCTGAGCGACATAACTCAAACTCAAACTCAAACATTTATTTATTCAATTAGACTTCTTTTAGAAGCACTTTTGAAACGTCATTACATATCTCATACACGGACTGCTCGAGCGGTCGGTCGTTGACTGCTCGAGCAGTCGCTACAAACCGCGCAGTTGACGGCTTGAAGCGGTCGCGACTGCTCGAGCAGTCATGTGTACGGCAGTGAATAAATGTCTATAGTTCACCGCGCGGTTGCGGCTTCAAGCCGTCGGTCTCAACTACTTGAAGCGGTCCGTGTACGGCCGCCCTTACACTTAGAGCTAGCGCGCAAGAGCAACTTTTGTCTCCTTCACTATTTAGTCTCTCCCATCAACTCTATGGGGAGTTGCGTCGCTACGTGCGCGCACTTTCTTACTAGCCCATAGAGTTGATGGGAGAGACAAAATAGTTGCGGAGATAAAAGTTGCTCTTGCGCGCTAGCTCTTACGAAATGTACAGCACATTCGCCAATTACACTGGCATGAAAACATAATTACACAGTACACTTATTATCATTCATTTATTTACAGTATTGTTCAGTCATTCATTCACACTAATTCCTTTATTGGAGGCCGGTTCATGTTATTCAAAGGCGACCGCTGTGTATCATGCGAGATATATAGTTTAACTTTACTGTAAGCCCCTGTACAGTCCACTAAAATCGTTCATTCATTCATTCACACTCATTTATTTATCAAGTAACAGTCATCACGTGATCTTTATATGTACTTATATTTCCTTTATTTTACTCCAAAGCCCTGTACAGTCCACTAAAATCGTTCTTACATTCAATACAACTTCTAAAGTAAAATCTACTGCTTATTTTGTCATTTTATTTCGTTTTTTTTACTCCAAAGCCCTGCATAGTTCACTATAATCGTACATTCATTCATTCGAAACAATTCCTTTACTTCTGAGTCAACTGCATACTATAGACATACTTTTATATGAAGTCCACTGCATTTTATATACTTTTAACACTAACTCCAAACCCCTGTCCTGTCCACTATTATCGTTCATTCATTCAATACAACTTCTTCACTTTAAAGTCCGTACTCCGTACGTACTTCATTTTACTTGGCTTATTTAACTCCAAATACTTGTTTACTATAATCGTTCAATCATTCAATGTTTAACTCCAAACCCCTGTACAGTCCACTATTATCGTTCATTCGTTCATTCATTCATTCAGAACAGTCCCTTCGCCTTGGAGTCAGCCGCGTATTTCCTCACGTGAACAATGTAGTCGAGCATCACTGTAGCGAACGCTGCGTCGAGCACGAACTGCGGTATTTTACCTGGAATAGTGAAGGAATGAATGAATTATTTGGTAACTAGCTTACCGCCCGCGGCTTCGCCCGCTTTGTCTAAAACCTAATAAATTATATACTAAAACCTTCCTCTTGAATCACTCTATCTATTAAAAAAAACCGCTTCAAAATCCGTTGCGTAGTTTTAAAGATTTAAGCATACAAAGGGACATAGGGACAGAGAAAGCGACTTTGTTTTATAATTATATACTATGTAATGATACGCAACTTTTTTTTAGAAAATGCTTATCAAACGGGTAGAAAATAAATCTTCATAATAATTCAGAAGCCCGTGAAATGTTGATATTTTAAATTTAAGATTTTGACATGGATTTGGCAGATTGAGTTGTTTACTTAATCCTAAATACCTGCATAAATACGAAAAAAAATATTATTGTACTTTAAAATGAGTATTTGTGAGTGAAAATAATTTTATAGGTGTAATGTACATTCTTTCCTTCTTTATGACGTTTTAATAAATATAAATGAAAGAGACAAATGTTGATGACAATTGACAATGCATAATATCAAAATGATGCTGTAAACGTATTTTTATAATTTATTAGTTATCAAATACTACTTTGAGCTATACTTCAAAAAAATCGCGATTTAATGCCGCTAAAAATGGCATTAAATGCATCAAAATGCGCTATCTCAATTACAGTAAAAAACCTAATTAAAAACCGTCAAATACCTTTCAAATCGCAGCACATCAGCCACTGGAAGACAGTTTGTTCAACTTTGCCGTTCGGCGTCTGAACTGATTTCGGCTTGAGACACCAACAACCCACTTTATTGTGGCCCCTGGGGACGAAAATATGTATTTAATATTAAAGGAATACAAAGATAATGTTTTTTTGATATATTAGAATTAACCTAATTTTTTTTTGTAGTAAACAGGGTGAAAAATGTTGTATATTTTGTTAAATAGTATTTTCTATCTTCTTGATATTACACTGGCATTCAGTAGAATATATAATAAATGCAAATAATTACTTAAATGTATTGACTAAACGAAAGTATGTATTTACAAAGAATTGATGAACGGGTATTAAATGAATGAATGAATAACGATGATGCTGATGAATGCCGAATGATAATGCAAGTTTGACAAGATAAATTAATAATTGATCAAACGAAGAGCGAACGATATTATAATCTTTTATAAACAAATTATTTCAAAATGAATGTACTTAATACATTCAAATGCCTATATAATTTAGCTACGAGGTATATAACTTGCTTATTTCAGTTGTATTGTTTTGTTTATTTGTTTCTTCTACCATTTAACGAACAAATAAAATACATAAAACGTTCAATTAAATTGTTTTTTATTATTTATTAACAATATGAGGTACATTTTACTGTGACATTTTGAACAAAAAATGAAATCTCACTTATGAACGAAACACTTACCTGACCATATCCCGATGCGGGGGGTACCCGGGCACGGTGACACTGACCCCGCTACTGATATAGCAATACGGCTCATCGTCCGTAGGTCTCCCCTCACGCGATAGAGCCGCCATACGGCGCAGTATCACAAAGTCCCGGGGGGAGATTATACCCCGCCCCCCTCCCGCGGTTACTTGGTACGATAGGTCCACGCCGGGGCCTATTTCCTGTTGAATTGGGGTAAAATTATATTATCCATACTTAATATTATAAATGCGAAAGTAACTCTGTCTGTCTGTCTGTTACTCAATCACGCCTAAACTACTGAACCAATTTTCATGAAATTTGGTATGGAGATATTTTGATACCCGAGAAAGGACATAGGCTACTTTTTACCCCGGGAAATTGACGCTAAGACCAACAGGAGCGAAGCACTGCGAGTAAAACCGCAGGGCACAGCTAGTATAATATAAAGCTTTTTGTTATAAAAATACTTATAAGTAATTAATATATTTTTACAAATGTACACGGGCCGGGTTCGATATTAGCTTGAACGTAATAAGAAAGTACTGTGATTCTACACAATTGCCTAATTGATGTAGTCAGTTGATAACACATCACAGCAAGTCACCGACTATTAGCAAAGTGAGGGTAGTTGGGTCAAACGTCGTATGAACAACGTCACGATTCAAAGGATGGCAGCATTTTATAGTAATCGACAGCTAAGCATGTTCGGACAGGAAATAGTGACAACTATACTGACAACTATTCATCCACAAAAATATTAAATCAAAAGTTACGTCTAACTAATATTATATTATCACCAATCCATGATAAGTGTACCTACGTTTAAAGTGTGTCAAAATCGAATTTAAAGAAGTCCGTTACATACAAACACAGGTGAAGTTAATAAGTGTGTTAAATGTCATAAAAATTGGAAAGTAATTGAATCGATTTTTACATTTATAAGAATGGGATTAGATTTTTAAGTAAAATACAATTCATCCCAACTAATATTATAAATGCGAAAGTAACTCTGTCTGTCTGTCTGTTACGCTTTCCCGCTTAAACCTCTCCACCGATTTTGATGAAATTTGGCACAGACAATCTTTAGACCCTGAGAAAGAACATAGGCTACGTTTGATTGCGAAATATGTACCACGGGCGAAGCCGGGGCGGACCGCTAGTTATTTATAAAACATCAATATCTATTGATAAATACAAAGAATGCACTTTTGTCATGAATAAAAACTATACTTACTTTAATAAGTTCACTCTTCAATATAGTAGGATTCCATTCTGGTAGCCTTGTAAGATTGTCTTTAAATTCACTGTACAAAAACTTAGCTGGACAATCTACGATACCCTGAAAAAATAAAAATTTCATTAAGGGCCGGTTTTTCAATGCTTGGTTAAAACTTACCCGTCTAATAAAGTATTACACGATAATATTAAAATGTCACTTGAAAACTGTCAAATACGGGCGATCAGAATATATTTGTAATGGTTGTATAATACGTTATTCGACGAATAATATTTAACCAAGGATTGAAAAATCAGCCCTAAATCTAAGACGATTAAATAGGTTAAATTGGGATTTATTCATCAAATTTCTAAAAGAATATCGAGCCGATTTAACAAATGCTATTTTGAGTGAATTTTACGACGATCGAAATTTAACCTGAATGTTTAAAAGATATAAAACAATCGTCACACTCCGATTATTATCAACTTTGGTAAAACATTAATGTTAACGTAATATAACTTCATACAATATATACAGGGTGCGTGCCTGTAGAAATTATGGTTTTATATTCGATCTATACAAGAATTATATGCTAAAAAAAACAGCTTGAAAATGTTCCTTCATTGAGAGTCATACCACCAGAAATATTTGCAAAGGGTGTATTTTTTTTTAGATTTTTCAAAAATGTTGAATATCTCGAATAACCGAGATACTTTTACAAAACACAAAATATATATTTCTGAACCTCTACAACGTCCTCTTTCTCCAGTTACCAGTTCATCCATGTATATAGATAAAAATCATAGTTACACATAAATTTACATTTACAAAAAGTCCAAAACCCACCGTAAACCTATACACCTTCCCGAACTGTTCCGTTTGCGTGGACTCAACAATGTCACCCTTCTGCGAGCCGCGCTTCTCTAGCTTCCAATTCGCCGCGTTGATGACACGCCAAGCGTGCGCCATGCTCTCGTCCGCTAGGCGCTTGTACTCGTCGATCTGTGAATGAAGGAATGAATGAAATTAAAAAAAAAATTGGAGGATTCAGCATAATTGAATTTGTTGACGTCGATCTGTGAACGAGTGAATGAATAAACGAATGAATAAATTAACTAATGTAGTAGGTAGTAGTAGTAGAAATGTCTGGTGTTGTTTGTAACTATAAACTTAATGGATTTAAGAAGCTATTTATTGTTATTGTCTGTGAACGAGAGAATGAATGAACGAAATTAATTAAAGACAAATTATCTTTATTTTAAAAATGGTAGGTAATAGTTTTCGTAAGCGGTTTAATGATATCGATCTGTGAGCGAGTGAATGAAATGTTTATATACATTTGTAGAGTGATTAAATGGTGTCGGTGACTATTTTAAATGTGAATTGATTGATCATGTAGCGTTTTCCGCTCATTAGTGTTTAAATTGAATGTCAGAGGGGCGAACGAGTGAATGAGATTGGAGTTAATTGAAAAAAAGTGGGTATGGTAATGTATGAAGTAATTTATCGATGACGATCTGTGAACGAATGAATGAATGAACAATTCAATCAATTAAGGAAGGAATGATTAAATAAATGAACAATGAAACATAAATACTTTCGTTAGTATCAATTATGAATTAACAAATTAAAGAATGACGACGGAACTATTAAATCATTTATGTAATAACATTCATATAATTATGATAAGTTTTTTCTAATCTGTGGCGAAATAAATAATTCACCCTCAATTCAAAACCGCTTCAACATTTCCAGAGTAACGCATGAACAAACACATTACCAACTTACCGAAAGCCACTCGGCCTTAAACTCTTCATTCGTGTCCTTATTAAATATATATTTCATCCAACTCGATATATTAAAACCGAACTTATTCCATTTATCCAATTTCTTCTCCAATTCTTCTTCAGTAGCAACATTTTCTAGTTCGTTCAAATGTTCCTGTATCTCTGCCTCGTTTAACGCGGGAGTTTCCATGGTAACCGACGCGGCCATTTTGATTTTTACGTCAACACTGATTTAACTATCTGTTGTAAGTACTTATAATGTTTCAAGAGTTACGTTATCGTACATTTACGATTATTGATAATTAATTTAGATTTTAAAGCCTCCTTAGTATATTTATGAAATGACTTAGATCGAGACGTTTTGTTTACTTGTAAATTCGGATAAAAATTAAAACCTACGACCTATGGGAGTGTTTGATGTAAATTTTTTGGATATTTCTCGTTTTATTAAAAAAAAAAAATATTGTCGTGTTACTCATTAGGTATAGTTCTTTAAATATCAGTTTAAAGCTTTTTGATATCTGTAATAGTTACGGAATAATCGCCTGTGCACATTTAACGATAACACCCTGTATAGTTTTAAGTTTTGACTTATAGGAGTTATAGGCTATAGCCTAAAGGTTATATACTAAGCAATATACCAAGGAGATTTAAAATCTAAACTATCTAATTTCAACATGATTTGAGTTCGAGACTGTGCCGCGTTGATTACCTATATTGTCCTTCTTTTTTGTTTAGTCTAGGTAAAAACGTTTCAAGTATATTTTGGTTGAATTACTCCTACTTAAAATGCAGGCAGGAAACAATAATAGACGTATATTACGTTGAATAGTATTTTTATATTTGAACGATAATATCGCAAACTATGTTCGAATTGTACAATTATTTTTGTGTTGGATTGGCCAATTATCGCGGAAGGCTATAATTATGACGCCACGCTACAGCCATTAGGAGCTAAAATAGCAATGGAAAATGGGAAAATTATACTCTTGAAGAGCAGAGTTGCACCAAGTAGGTACCGAATATATAGTCTATGTTTATTTTAGATTTTTTTTGTTCTTTTTTTTCACACGATTTAATATGCATGGCTTATCTAGTTTTTACAAGATCCGTGGTCTACAATATTAAAATGCCAAAAATCTTTGATAAAAAAAAACACATTATCGTCAAAACTTGAACATTTTAAATTCTTATTATTGTTGTTACTTGTTCCTATATCATATTATACGCATATTCATAAAATAAATTACATATTGAAGTGAAACTGCTTTAGACGCGTTGAGAATAAAATTTCAAGGTCGCATCATGGCAATACCGTCACGTCATGAAATAAGGCGATGATTGATATAAAACGGATGCACTTATTTTAATGCGGTGTAGAATACAAGACTGATTTATTTACTAAGGATTAAATAAAAAATATAGTGGAAAACCGATTGATTCCTTATAAATAATTATCAGTGATATACCTATTGAACTAACTGCACCCGCGGTTTCACCCGCGTGGCTCCGCTTCTGTAGGTCTTAGCGTGATGATATATAGCCTTCCTCGATAAATGGGCTATCTAACACCGAAAGAATTTTTCAAATCGGACCTGTAGTTCCTGAGATT
>CAJQZM010025472.1:0-26938 GCA_907164665.1 Colias nastes
TTTATTTTCGACTTTCTTGCCACCCTAAATCCATTGAAACATAAACAACATGGGAAATAAATTAAATGTCATGTACATCACATGGGCTTTTGCAACACAATATTATACATTACGGAAGAATATTAGATATTGAGATATAAATTATGAAATATTACATTACCGATGAATCATGTTAACTTTGTAATTCAATTAGTTAATCATGATAACCTTAAAAACAATATTTGTTTGTAAGTTTTTAATAAATTATTTTTCTTTTTAACATTTCAACATTCAAGTGTTTTTTTATCTGTGTTGTATATCTTGCTTGTACTCTATGCTTATTGTTATCTGTGCAACAAATTGCGGGAAGTAGTGAGCAAAAAAAAAAGTTGTAATTTGTGAAGGTTGATTAAATAATTGGTGTATTTGAAAGTCAGGTATAAAAGTAATAATTAATAGTGAAATTTTAGATTTCCAATTTTACACTTAGTAATAGAAATATAAAACATACTATTTATGAAATATGAAAAGAATTCGCCTGAAAAAAGAAAACGGAAACCCGTCATCCATAAAATACGTTCGGTTTATTTTTACTTAGTTAGTAGGTATAGTTTTTCATTTAATTTATAAAAAAATACAAGGAAGGAAACGTTGAAATTATTGATGGTGCTGTTGGTGCAGCGTTAATTTCTTATGGATATTTAATAATATATTTGAGACATTGATAAAAATGTCTTGTAAGCGGTATCATTTAGAATTTTATAGTTTAGAATTATTGATGTTTGAATAAAAGTAATGTTTAGAAATCGTGTTTTACTTTTTATGTAATTGGTATAAGACTAAAATGCTGTAGTTTAATACGACGAAATTTAGAAATTATTACTTAAACTGTGACTTAAACCTTCATACAGCTTTTTGAATCTGTGTTTTAATATTTAAAAACCATTTCAACTATTATATTTTACCTATTATTTATTAATTATATTTTCCTCGTGTCATTGTGGTTCTTTCCTAATTCCAAGTTCCATTGTTCCAGAGCAATGTCTCGGTGGAAGGGCAAAGTGAGGTAGCCGGCAGATGGCAGCTGTCAGCGCGGCGATGTTTCGGCCCGGGGGCGCTCTCGACCCCCCATGTTACGCGTCTCAGAGGGTACGTAGTTCATGCAGTTTTGGATAGATGGCGCTGTTATCAAAAATGCAAATTGATCATATTTCGGGTATATTTTGGTTCTGTGGTATTTTAGTACGTATAGTAAATTAGGCATTCAAAACAGTAAAATTATAAAATTATCGAAAAAGAATTGTTTCGTAAAAATTTTTGTGGGCTAATTTATAGGTTATTGAAGATAGATTTTTGAAGTGAAACTTCTTTATCGGGGTTGGAAATAAATTTAGTGTAACATTTTTTCGTTACGCGTGACATTTTTCCGTTACGCGCCATCTTTTTCTTATCCCTACCACGCGTGATTCGACGGTATTTTGTAAAGTTGCATATATATAGTAAATTATTTTTTGAAAAATAAGGTCATAAAGAAGTTTCACTTCTTACGTGTGTACACTAGTACACGCACACATTTTTTGAAGTGAAACTTCTGAAAGATTAATCCGATTATCATTTGTCAATTGCGTTCGTCTAATCCTTAAACGTTTACGAGTTTAAACTTAAGCCTCAAAACAATAAAAATAGGTTCTTTATGAATAATTAAACCCATTATGACAATTGTCCAGTATGTATTATTGTTGTTCGCAATGTATGTGATTATGCAAGAACACGGCCGTGTAATCGCCTGCGGGTAGTCGGACAAGCGGCGCGACGCGGATATTAATGGCTTACAAGATCTTCTTACCTAAACCATGGCCTAAACGTAGTATTATAATATTATCTATGCCTAAACGTTGTAGGGTTGTAGGTAATCTGTGTCTAAACACTAGTATTGTGATATGGACTTGTGTATAGAATTGACACGCACTGTGTTTAGCACAAGGTTTAGCATGGTGATTGACGTTTGTCTATGCTGTAGCTGTAGAATATGATTTGATAGGGAATTTGCGATTGCATTCTGTGATTTAAAGTAGGATGGAAATTTGATTAAGATATTTATTTAAAAATGATTTAAATACGATTACTGTAGCTTTGTTTGTTGTGTTAATACGTACCTATCTCAAGTGTTTCATAAAAACTGCGTAATTTTTTTACCCCGGTAGAAAGAGATGTAACTTTATTTTTATAATTTTCCTTCAAACAGAAGTGAATTGTAGATGGTTGTAGTTACGCCATAAGTAAATAATAAAATGAAGGGATGAAGGGTCTTGACAATTTTCTCAGAGGAATTTACAACGATATAATATTTCAGCAAAACAAATATAGTCAAGGGAATCTTCCTGGAAATATATTGTTGATTTTGTTTGATACAAGGCTTCTTTGAGAGATAAAGAAAGGTCTAGTTTTGAGATGTCCCTTGAATGACAATTACGAACCATTTGAGTGGGAATTAATATGATCATAAAGTCCATTTTTATCTTAATTCTTACTAGGAATTGGTCAATTTGTAGAGGATTTCCTTATTTCAATTATAATATATGTAATTATATTATTAAATGATATGTTATAATTTAAAAAATTAACTTATTTTTTATACACAGTTCTTAATAACAATAATATTATGTTGTAGTCGGGCCATGAGAATTTTAAATCTACACATGTATAGTATATTACAACATTATTCGCTAGGAGTTAGGTTTGTCTTTTTTCAATCCTACCTAATGATATTATTTCAAATTCGAATTCATTAAAGTTTCTAATTAATGCCTAATTCATTCAATTAATCTAAATTTAAATCGTTTTACGTCTACTTTAATTAATATAACATTCAAGCTATACAATATTGTAAACATTAGAAATAATAGTGGCCATTAATCTCGGGTTAGGCGTTGATACGTGATATCGATGTATCGTGAAATCAGAGTAACGGTACAAGCTAGTAGCTACTAACATAATATTCACCTTCATATTATAATGTTTTCACATTTTAATGGTAGTAGGTACTGTTATGTTGAATTGATTTCAAAATAATTAGACAGTTATTAGTTATTACATTAATAATTACATGTGAACTCTTAAAAAATGTTAATTTAAGAACAAGATAATATAATAATAAATCGTGCTTTTTAGTAAAGTCCAAGAATGAAATCTTAATTAAATATTTAGGATGATTTCTGTAATACCTATGTTCCTCTTTTTGTTTCTTTCAATTCATGAAATAAAATTGAAAATATATATAAAATGTTACTTTCAAATATATATATATATAAGAACATATATTATATAGTACCTAGTACTTGAAAAATTGCGAATTCAGTTACGAAAAGGTTTTCTTTTATATCTAGTGTGCTAACTTAGAAATAATACTACCTTGTATTTGGAAAAGGTGCGAAGTTTTGACGCTAATTTAATTACTAGCAACCTTGAACCGCAAGGCTTTCCATTTCTCTACTGCTTATATAATATACACGACATAGGTACGATAAAGTAATATGTTCAATAAAATATAAATAAAACGTTTTTGACTACTTTCCATAACAGCATGCGATAGTTTCTAAAGGAGGATAAATATTGCGACAGATAGAAAAACCTTGTTTTTAAAATATATGTACCTACATAATATGTACGTGCACAAAAGGAAGAATAAGAAAAAGATAAGATTCAAAGATTCCCTGACCACGTTAAAGCCATTTTGTGACTATATTAGTAAGTACAAGTTAATCTTGCGTTTCTAAAATGTATTGTGCGTGAGTACTATTTTCATATGCAAAAACATTGAACCTCATTATGTAGGTATGGATATATATCTAGACATATCTCATGTGTTCTCATCTTTAAATGAGAAAAGTTAGATCCATAACAGCGTGGGAACATACATTTGTATATTATGAAAGCAGCTGTTAAATGTAAGAAAAGTGAAAATCACTTGCGTTACAAGTTAGCAATTACTTTGCTAAAGGCTTGCTTTTAGTCTGGAGTTTATGGGCCCAAGGTTGTAATGTTAGCAATCATATATTACTGACATTATATATAATGTACTAATACTACAAACGATTAGGCATATAAGCGTATTTTATATCCTATGTATCAAGGAGAGATTCGAATAGTCTACAACAATGACAACAGATGAAATTTTTAAAAACTATTAATTTCGCCAATTTCCAGCATAGAGTTGATAGAAAACCTTTCAGTCTCTACATACATTATTTATAAAGCTACTTGCTTTATCAAGACCGTGGCTTTATGAAGTTAAATCTGGGTTACAACATTATATAGGGAATCTATTTATTTTATAGTGGCTATATAAAATAAATAGATAATGCAATAAAGTGTCGATGACATGTTAATCGTTTTATAATTCAAAAACAAATCCAAATAAAACTTTTTAAGTTTGTAAAGAAGTCTCGAAGTAATAATTATATTCAAAGTAAATGTACCTACTACGTGAATCTTATCCGAAGAAATATGCAACTATAACTTTTTCTTTGAACTTAAAACTTCTTAAGAAAACTCTCGCATCTTAAAACTTCGTAGATACTGAGATTAAACTTGACAAAACTTTTTTGTAATCTAAAAAATTTAAGTATTGAATGTTCCATAAAATATGCTGTATTTGAGTTTAACAGAAATTTAGAATCGACGTTTAAATTTTCTTTTAAATTTAGAAAAATTATTTATATTAATGTTGGTAAAACTTGAAAGCATTTTTATTTAATAAGGATCCTATATAATTCGTATGATACTCCGATCAATCGATAAATAAAACTAGGAACAACCTGTGAAATTTGTGTAAAAGCAACCTGTGTAAAATTAAAAGAAAGTACATATTTTAAAGATTATTCGATATGATTCGACAGAAATTAGGCACAGTACCGACGGCTTTATATACTGAGTTTGGAATAATGATGAAATATTATCGCGAATTTCTTACACCGGGGTTCAGCCCAGATGGTTTTATCAAAATTAACCGATTACTTCCTTAGTCTGTCTTAAGAAACAATACCAATGTCAAGTTCTAATATTAGACGTTTAGATCCTTGTTATTAATTAATTCTTTTCGGGACCTAACCTTGGACCTTTCAAACGTCAACCGAACATGGTAACCCCTTGACCAACGAGGCATTTATGAGCACAATAATAGCTCTATAAAAATGTGATCTATTTAACGAACGACCTTCCTTTCAAATAGATGCAGCGATCAATTGTATGTTCGGAATGCACTGAAAACCTAATCTTAACATCACGATTGGCATGTAATAATAAAATAAGGTCACATGGTTCACGACTATTTGAAATTGGTCTTATTGTTGAAATTATTTAAGTTTCGAAAGTGTACATGTGTGAGTGTGGCGTAATATTGAATACAAGAATTAATGGTATTTACTTGTGGATAGAAGATAATTTCTATGCGCACTTTCAGTGTATTTGCGTTAGATATAGTTTTAGATGATTTGTAATATCTTATATGTATATTTAGGTACTTTCATTGCAAAGCCATATAATGAAATAATTTTAGCACTAGTTCAATGTAGTATAATCCAAAACATAATACATATTATAGGGACATGTTCTGAACTTGACCTATTCATATTCCGCTCTACCTCCCAGTTTTGAATTCAGTTAAGATTTTAGTAGATCACGACAGATCCTTTCGCTGGTAGGCTGTGATATTTTGTCTTACGTAGACAGCGTAAACAGCTAAGTATAAATTGTAATGAACAATATTCTTGTGTTTAATTTCTATAACCAATAATTATTGCAGGTCCTATTTACATATCGTTTTCTAGATTATATAATGGCTCCTTCGTTGCATACTTGAATGCTAGACGTTCACTTTCCACAAGGAATGTTATAGGTATTATAAGCAGTTTTATGATACGTCTTTATAGATACCGAAAGTTGTAATCCTTGATCGTCGTTGAAATGGAAATCGCATGTTGTTATGAATATATTTACATCCCTTCTACAAGCGCTATATGCGGTGTTAAGATTATAATATGAATAATATTTTTATAAGCACACATTTAGATAATACGTGCGGATAATTTCATACAAAATTATACTTTGAGGTCATTCAGCATGATTTGAATATCTAAGGATAATAGTGGTGATTATTATAAAGGCGAAAGTTTGTATGTTAACTTTACACATGTGGTAGTTTTCATCCCGCTGTTTTAATACTTATCCCTATAGTAACAGATACAAATGTGGTTTGTATCTTAAGACTCGTGTTTGTAATTCTAACGGCGAAATATAGTAAGAATTACATACCTACTTGAAACACAATATACAGGTTCTTCCATAAAACATTACAATTACTAATTGAGAGAGGATGTTGGCCAATCGGTATGTAAGTTATTCAATTTGTAACAATGAAAAAGGATAACGTTTTACCCAGCTTCGAGAATCATTGGGATCGCATTCTTAGTACATAACTTTTTTGCTCGCTAGCAGTAAGACACAGTCGACATGCATGTGAATAGTATTATGATAACAACCATATAAAGAACTAGATAGGCGACGAAATAATCCATAAATTAAGATGTTTTTGCACTGTGGGATTTTTATTACAAGTGACAGGAAAATCAGTATAATCTCCGGATTTATAGTATATCCTCTGACAAGCGATTTAACAAAGAACTCATGGCAAATCGTTCCAAAAGCCTTACGTAACATTTGTCTGTAGGAGTAGGAAAGGAAAAAGGTGTGTCGCGACAGGTGCGACCGTGTCAGCTGACGCCTACAAAGCTTTCCAATTTTGAGCTATTGTTTGGACAATTGCTCTGAAATTATCTGCCGCCTAGTTCTTGATGAGCAACTTTGTTGATTGGAAGTATTGACGTGGGATATTGAGTGAGATATTTATTTGCGAACGTACTTACAAGAAAGTAATGCGTTTTTCATAACATGCTAATGAAAAAAATAATATTATTTTGTTTTCTGTGATTTAGATTGAAATGAATAGAAGCAAGAAAATAAAAAGTAAACTAGGAGTGCTAATTTTGATAAAAGGTGATCGTTCCAACTATAAAGAAACTAGCTAACCGCCCGCGGCTTCGCCCGCTTTGTCTAAAACATAATAAATTAATCAGCATCTATCAATTTATCAGCTAAAGGAGTGTATGGGATATCATATCATATCAATCAGCAGCCCATACAATACTAAAACCTTCCTCTTGAATCACTCTATCTATTAAAAAAAACCGCATCAAAATCGGTTGCGTAGTTTTAAAGATTTAAGCATACAAAGGGACATAGGGACAAAGAAAGCGACTTTGTTTTATACTATGTAGTGAAGTAGCGTTAGTTTATTCTTCACACAGATCATTCATACTACTATCATGAAAAGAGATTTTTGTTTATTCTATACATTCTATTAAGTAATTTTGAATAATCTGCATGTAAGGCGCCATATTACTTTATGAATATTGTGGTAATTGAAAGTGTCCACGCAATGATTAATGCAGTAAAAAGTCGCTTAGTGTTGTAATACTGTGTAGGTAAGCTGATTAGATTATTAATAGAATATTTTATATTATAATTAATAGTGGAATAGATATAACTTATTGTGAAATCAGTAATCATTTCATTGAATGAAGATTTCCTTCTTTTCTGCTTAAACGTGTTTTATTATTTGAACTTATATTGCAAACAAGTGTGAATAAAAGCTGAAAAACTAGACAGAAAGAATTATCTTTCTAAGGTATTGCTATTGATAATAATAGTTCCAGCCTTATCATGCTCTACAAGGGTAGAGTTTTTATAATAAGACTTTCTCTAAAAAACATATATATCTCTTCTAGTTCTATAAATTTATAAATAATGAATTATATTTGCATCTAGAGTATAATATTAATAAATACAAAGTCATGTGTACATAACCTTTAATCACAACGAAAAATAGCTTCCCCAAGTCTCAGTGCAATTTGGTTTTCTTAAAAATATTAGACTCCAGACTATTGGGTTGGCCAACTTCGTATAAAATTAAAGGCCTTGGTGTAAGATTTTCATCTGCATAAAGAGATATATATATATGTTACCGGAAATGTATGAAATCAAGGAATTGTATACAATTCCTAGGAAATGTGTACAATTCCGATACCATTTAGGAAATGTATAAAATATTGTTTAAAAAACTATTTAATGCATGCATATCCTAGGAAATGTATAATCTTCCTAGGAATTGTATACAATTCCAATATCGTATTAGGAAATGTGTAAAGTAAATGCTTTCTGTAATAAAACACGTTGTTATTTTTTTTTATTATAGCTCTTATTGATACAATCGGGTAACAGTCATACCGTAAAATTGTAATAATATTATGTTCATATTATTATCTTACTAATTAACATTTTAAAAATCAACAATCTAACTTTTAACGTAAATATCACAAAATCAACTTATATTTATTCTTATAAAATCAAATTTTCATTTGGCAAGTAATCAGTCCCCTCGTCCCGCTGTCCCCGCGTATATTTGGCGCAGTCGGATTGTATAATCCGCCGTATTACATTACGGCTAGCTGTTTTAATATGCCGAAAATTCGTCTTTTTCCAAAATTCTACAAAAAGACGGTCGCGAGCCGACGGAGCCCCACTTCGTGGGGCTCCTATTTCTGTGTAGTTTTAAAAAACACGAACCTAACCTAACCCACCCCCTTATCCAAACCAAAAATTCCTGATTACGAATTATCGGCATAGTTACTACAAAATGCCGACCGTTTGTAAACGGCCAGATTATATACAATTTGCCTGCGACATATCAATATCTTAAATGTTTTACATTTCCGATAGCTATTTAGGAAATGTATAGATTTCCTAGGAAATGTGTATAAAATAATTTATTTCACACATTTCCGTGCGATTTTAGGAATTATATACATTTCCTAGGAATTGTATACAATGACGGATTACATACATTTCCGGTAACATATACATATAAATAAAAATAGTTATTATTATAAAACGATTGAAATATGAATTATTGATAAA
This sequence comes from Colias nastes, assembly GCA_907164665.1. Taxonomy (NCBI): domain Eukaryota; kingdom Metazoa; phylum Arthropoda; class Insecta; order Lepidoptera; family Pieridae; genus Colias; species Colias nastes. Next base: position 9,013 of record CAJQZM010025472.1, read on the forward strand.
CTAAACTGACTTTTTTATTCGTGTCATTTATTATCAAGTAATGAGGCCATATTGTACTAGGATAACATAGTATACACATAGTTAGTTAAAGTACATACTTAGTCAAGTAATGTAGTATAGCATATCACAGTACCATTGATGAGTATAAGGTACAGGGTAAAAAACCAATTATTCTCGGTCTAGCATACTCTGCCCTAATTACGTCGTTTACCGATAGATGGCAGTACCCACAAGAAGTGCGATTCCATATAATGTACCCGTAAATGTGGAGTAATGAAACGGGATGTTCAGGTTAATGTAAACACTTTAACAGGTTATCGGAATGAGCTTTTTTCAGCGACGTCCAAGGCAATTTATAAGTAGGTTCGTTTAACGGGACCACAGGTTTATTCAGTGCACAATGATGGTATCTTAATTTGTACGTACCATAAGGAGAATGAAATTTGTCGGCTCGTTTAAAGATATGTGAAATCGAAAAACTCAATTGCGCCAGTGAACTTTGTAACTTTCTTAATTAACAGAGTTCCAAAATGAGGCCTTACTTGAACGGCGAAGAATCGATGTTAACAATTTTTCACTGGAAATAAAGCTGTTATTTTGAACTACGACTTCGGCTTTACATCTAAAAGCATTCTTGAAATCTATTCATCTGTTATTTTCAACGAAAACAAAGCACTCTTGAGTTCTTATAATGTAATCCTTCGAGGAGAATTAAAAGTTTTAACTTCCATAATAGAGTAGTGGGAGAGTTTACTATTTCCACAACTGTAGTATTAAATTACTCAGAATTGCTGTGTGTTTCTACAATAATTTTATTTATTTATAAAATATTTGCTCAATACAAATGGTGTCGTTTGCTATCGAAATAAGACTCTATCATGGATATGTCTTAATTAAATTACCTTTAGATTGAGTAGATACCGCGAATTAGATAGAAATCGATGATAATGTTTAAACGATAGTCACTTGATTGTTGGTTTTCGGAGTTGTGACATGCCAAAGTACTGACGTTTGAAGTATTAATTTATTTTTTTTATTCATTTGTATTTTAAATAAAGAAGTGAAATTGAGTGACCAAATAAAGGACGCTTCATTGTTTTAAAATAGATTGTTATTTGAATAAAATATAATAAGACTTTGTTTAAATTGGCTGATGACATCGAGTTACCCCATTTTTGTATAATCACCCATATATACAGGGTGTCCCAAAAAGTAGTGATGAACGGAAGCTGGGAGGTAGAGGACCTAGAGGGCTATCCGAATCACCCCCATGTATGTTATGCGATTTTTCGTATTTTCGGAGTTATGACATTTTTTTCAATTTTTCATCTATCGCTGAGTACGATGAGATTTTTATTTATGGTGACGTGAATTATTGCGCTAGATGCTTGATTTTTTTTGTGTGCTAAGCTGAAAGATAGGTCAATTCAGTATAGTAACATTTACTATCGTTAGATCTTCGAATGGAATAAAAAAAAAGAATTAAATGCCAAGAAAGATAAAATTACCCAGTATGTTCACCACTTCAAGGGCCCGTAAAAAAATAAAATCAGATGAAAAAAGTTTTCCGTTTGGCTTTTAAAAACTTGCTCTATCTATCAGGTAGCTACCCTGAAATTTTCATTTTATTATTCAGAAGGCTTCAATCGAAAAATTGAAATCTAAATGTGGTAAGTGCAAAAATTGAATTAACATGATGATTAATAAAAACAAATCAAAACCAATAAAAAGGTGTTTAATTACCGGAAATTATTAAAATGACCCGCTGTTGCTCAGTGCAAGTGCGACATCACCGTAAAAAGTTGTCTCTTAAATGTCTGAATGCCTTTTTATCATTTTTAATGGTTTCTTTTGCTACTATGAATTTCCGGGTTATTTCGTCCAAATTGTGGCAGTCTCTCGTCTTTGTAGTATCCCCACGGAAAAAAATCAATAGGGTTTATGTCCGGGGACCGTGGAGGCCAGGCTAAAGGGCAAATATACCCTGAAAGATGGATTGGTCGTTGCAGCCTGCGCATGCGCCGGTGAAGCCTGCCTTAAAGCCTGGCCTCCACGGTCCCTCGACCTAAACCCCATTGATTTGTTTCAATGGGGATACTAAAAATACCTCGGCTACTTGAGAGAATGCCACAATTTGGACGAAATAACCTGGAAATTCATAGTAGCAGAAGAAACCATTAAAAATGATAAAAGGGCATTCAGACATTTAAAAGACAACTTTTTACGGTGATGTCGCACTTGCATTGAGCAATAGCGGGGTTATTTTAAAAATTTCTGGTAATTAAACACCTATTTATTGGTTTTAATTTGGTTTTAATGATCATCATGTTAATAAAATTTTTGCACTTACCACATTTAGATTTCAATTTTTCGATTGAAGCCTTCTGAATAATAAAATGAAATTTTCAGGGTAGCTACCTGATAGATAGAGCAAGTTTTTAAAAGCCAAATGGAAAACTTTTTTTATGTGATTTTATTTTTTTATGGGCCCTTGAAGTTGTGAACATACTGGGTAATTTTATCTTTCTTGGCATTTAATTCTTTTTTTTTACTCCATTCGAAGATCTAACGATAGTAAATGTTACCATACTGAATTGGCCTATCTTTCAGCCTAGCACAAAAAAAAATCAAGCATCTAGCGCAATAATTCACGTCACCATAAATAAAAATCTCATCGTACTCAGCGATAGATGAAAAATTGAAAAAAATGTCATAACTCCGAAAATACGAAAAATCGCATAACATACATGGGGGTGATTCGGATAGCCCTCTAGGTCCTCTACCTCCCAGCTTCGGTTCATCACTACTTTTTGGGACACCCTGTATATATATGTATGGAAATTAAATATTAGCATAGATAGGAACTAGATAAATATTATACTTAAATTAATCAATTAAGCTTAAGTCGATATGAAAGTCAATTAGAACGTAAAGTGAAAAATAAATCAGCATAGTTCTCGAAAAATTATAATCTGAACATTATTTTCATTTCTCATTATTCTTATAAAAGACTTTCCAAACAAATATGTTAAAATGATTCGTAAATAGGTACTTAATATATATTTATAGTTCTGTTTTAGCAAGTTATTGCGCCCACCTGAATAAGCGTAATAGGACAACCGGCTTCTGGACTTACTTTTGAATAAATATACATTTAAAATAGTACTGACTGTTTCTTGAAATTATTACCTGGAGATTTAAGAGTTTATCTGCTGACTTAATACTCTGTAAATGTGATCTTATCTAGATTATGTTTAATATACTATTAGATGGCTTAAAAAGTTTTATGACAATGCTTACATGGTTTTATATATTTTCAGTATAGGTAGGTTATATTTTCCGTCTAATGCGAAACCCTAATCAACTAACAATACAACGTTTAAGCTACAATTAATAAAACTAAATTTTATTCACCTATTAGTTAGAGTTATATAAAAAGGGGTCTATATTTGAAAGCTCTCTATTTGTTATTACTTATTTTGAAAAAAATCTGTAAAACAATCACACAAAGACGTTCAAACTGAAATCAAAATTGAATATAGAGTAATCGAGAGAATAGAAATAAGGACTGTTCCTTTGAGGATTAAACTTACGATTTTATTTTATATTCAATCCAGTATTCCTTTTTTATTATTTCAGCTTATTGTTATTGATTATCTGTACAAAAGTTAGTTTTGATAGTGTCAGTAAAATATGTATGCACGTTATTTTTCATAAAATATTGTCGTACTATATAAGTCTTATTTTTTTATAATAAATCTATCCCTACATCGTTCTAGAATCTTCAATTTAAATAGCTTTAAGCCCATTGTGATTTTGCTCAAACGATTTTGCACGACGATGCGAAGCATCAGAGAGTGCTTTACGATCGAAAAATTTTTTTCGCCTCATTTTTGCAGCTATTCTTATTATTATAGCCTTGTTAGTTCACGGAATCAAGATATTTTGCATACTATTGTCGAGATAATTTAATGGAGATTAATCCCATACTTTTTAAAAATTGATTTACTTCAATAGAATTGGAAAAAAACACCGAAATAGGTCAAAAAATTTTCCTGTCCGTCATGTGTGAAACCTGAAAACACTATAACTTGTGAAAAAATCCATCATTTGAGTTAAATTTTTTTTTAAAATATTCTAATCGACGATTGTAGGTCACTGAATGCGAATGATTAATTAATTCAGTGTCGTTTAATTGCAATTAATAAAAAACGAAAACTACAAGACTGTATATCTATATATATATTTTTTTTTTTTTTTTTTATATTTCATAATTAAATGAGCATTATGAGTCGTGCACTTTTGGATTTTCCAAATTTTATTTATAACTATTATTAATAATAATTAAATATACTCTGACCAAGTTGGTCAAGGCGAGTATTCGCATGGAATCCGTTGACAAAAAAGACACATTAAAATGTCAAGGTTTGGGCTTCGATAGATGCATCTATTATTAACTCTCTGTAATGAAATTTGCATTTGAATGTTTTCGACCTTTGTTTATTTTATTCTAAGATTTAGGAAATTTTAATACCTAGTGTTAACTTATTGTTTTTCATTGGTTATCGTACAATGACGTCATAAGTGCATTCTAAAACGAGTTTATATAAATAATAATTTATCTATATTTAAATATAATTCTCGTTTAATTTATTTTAGTGCAAAGGATGATTGTTGTGTATTTAGGACATATTTGACTTTTAATAATTGTTTATTAGTAGCCTCGTTTTATACTACTTCCACACACACTTTTCAGTGATAGAAAAGTTTTGATAAATAATAATAAACTAAATAGCATTAGCGCTACTTTCCTCAAGTCAAATCAATCAATGATTTGAAAATACATTTCTTTATAAAAATTACATATTTTAAACTTAAAATAAACATGGTGGTATTAAGAAACATGAGCATGTTTATCTGTTCATTTGTAATTTATTTGTTGTAACAATACAATCAATTTAACTCAAATCCTAGAGTTCATTGTAACCGCAGTTAGTCATTGCAACAGTAAGGCCTAGCCGGCTAGTGAGAGTGAAACCGATTTCGAAAGTGTCCCGTGGCTTTTTTTATTAGCCACTTCATAGACCTTTCAGTATTGCTAATAATTGTGAGATTAGTGAGCCTTTCGAACAAATTCTGAGTAAGGTTCTGACTTTTGAGTTGTTATTATATCAGTACAGAGCTAATTGGGTTGTGAAAAGTAATAAATTGGGTTGTGATAAGTACTAATAATTTTAGGAAAAACTTATTAATTTTCCTGATTATAGATATTTGGTAAAGGTAGATTTGTAATAAATATTATTTATATATAGTGCATGTACTAATAATTGCATGCATAAATTAGCTTGGAAACAATATAGGTAAATGCAACAATTTAGGCAAGAGTTCGTCGTCTGGCAATCTTAATGATAACAATTTTAAAAACTAACATGACTAAAATTGTTTTATAAAATGAAAGCTATAGTTAAAATTTAGCTGCATAGAGCATACCTAAACGAACACGTGAATAAACTTGTAGTTAGTTAAAAAGCTTCCAGAACGATGTTGTATCCGGGTCTATTTATACATCTCGCCTGCTAACTTGCATCAGATAATTCACACGGAACAAGTGGTGTGTAACAGTGGTGGCATGTTCCCCACTTTGTAAAGAACTATGGATACAAATGTTGGATTTTGTACGCTTTTAGTCGGACCACGGAAGCAACCCGCATTTTATTGTTGCTATAAATTTTACGTCCTACACCGGTTCAGATTGCTTCGGATTTTTGTACGGAGATGTTTGGCTTTATTGTTACCTGCTAAATTGGTTGGTGTGATCTGTGGTTAACAGTAGGTGAGGTTGAACAAAGCTACGTTTCGAGAATTGGAACTTTTTGAAAATCATTGGTTAATAAACGAAGAAGGTTTAGCAGATCGTTTCGTTAAGATTGTGGTCAGACACCGTGTCTTAATGACAAAGAGACTCCTTTTAAATTGGCATTGAATTATTGTTTTACTTATTTATTCAGTTAAATGGAAATTTTCCGTGACTGTCGTAATTTCTTTTTGCTATTATCATGCAGAAATAAAACAGACGTACGATATGAATTTAAAATATCTCTGAATTTTCGAGCAGTTGGTTAATATCACAATAGTCTTGACCTTTATCACAGTAATAAAATAGATATATTTTATCGTAATAATACTGTTTAGGTTTCAAATTTCATGATTCACAAGTCTATATTTGTTAAAGGTTAATTTTTATACGTAAAATGTCACTTCAGAATAACATTATGATATTCTTGCTCAAAATCAAACCTTCATAAAGCACAAATGACAATAGAGTTGATGTGCACAGAATAATGCAAGAACAGAGACATAATTTCAAGATGCTGTACTGAAACATGAATAAGACACTCCGCAAGCTGCTCTGTGATCCCAGTTGCAGTGGTCACGTTAAATATTCAGGGGAAACATTTTTATGTGATTATTTCGCTTTCTTTATTTTAGTAAAGTAAGAAAATAGAGTATTTTTACTCAGTTTATTTTGAGGCAGAAGTATAAAGTATTCCGTATCTAAGGTAAGTAGTAAAGTTTTCCACTACACAAATATTTTTGGTCAAATTTTACTTGGTACCCGATAGTTCAGACAATGAATATTTTAAACAAGCGTATCATGATACCAATACTATGTAATGTATTTCTACAGAAACATACAACCACTTTAAATACATAAGTAAAGTACTTTGTTTTACCTGAATTTATCAAATCGCATCAAACTTTATATTAACAAAAGAGGAATAAATATTAGTAAACATTTTAGAGTAATTCGTTAGGATCAAAAAAATATATTCACAAATGCGACGGCCATGATTTATTTGTATGAAACGTGCATTAAAATGCAAACCGAAATTCAATTTATAAACCCATGATAGATTTGACACACAAACAACATTTACACATCAGTATAAATACGTTCGCTCAAATTGTTTCATATAAAATACTATATTTTTGTGGTTGTTCCAAATTGCGTAGTCAATTTCATTTTTCTACGCGCTATGTGTATCAATACGCAGCAGACGCAATCGACTGCGAAACAATTGATTTTTTACTTCCTGTGTTTAACCGTATCTTTATTTGATTTATTTTGTATGGAATACATGCTCTTGGCTATTTAAAATACCTTTACACATACAAATATAAAGTATCTATTCACTAATCATTATTTTATCTTACTTAAAGCTCAAGATTTTACGACCACGACCGCTAAGCGTTGGAAAATGTGAGATTGATATTATAATTATTATCTTTCTATAAATGCTATGAGACCGCAATGTGCAATTCCAAATGAATTAACTGTAACTCAACGCTGTTAAAGCAATAATTACTATGAAATCAAACAAAATAAAATATATTTAGTATTTCCTTTAAATACTCTCGATCTATAAAACGATTGGCATTTGTGATCTCTTGAATGGATAAAGATGAATTTGATATTTTTGGTTTTATGGCATTCAAATGCTTTATACTTATAAATTTAAATGGATAAAGATATTAATACAATACTGGGATAGGTACTTATCTACCTTATACAATATAGTACTATGGTCACAGAATACTTAATAGTAGCTTAATGGTACAAAAATTTGTCTTTATTATCGTAGTAAAGTAAAATGCAGGATTGACTGTTCCATAAACTCTCTAAGGACCGCTTGTCTAATGTTTCTTTTATTGGTTCTTAAGTTTATATTACTTAAACCACACACGATGAAGGAAGTGTAGCTTCATTTATAACTGTATTTAAAATAAAGCTTATATTATAACATTAATAATTCAGTATCTAATTATGGAGACAAGACGGATTAAATATTATAAACTAAGCAATCTCGTAGACTCCATTTTATATTAAAAGAGCCCGTATATCTCAATTTTTGATTTATTTTAACTTATTAGGTACTTACAATGCAAATATCTTTGCTTTCTTCATTAGTTTCATGCAGAAAATTTAATAAAATTATAATAATGCGTTCATAAATCCTCGCTGTAGTAATTTCTTGTCGTGGTATGTTATTTAACGATGATGTATTTTTATTTTCTCATTTTAAGATTATAATAAATTTCTTAAAATTAAATAATAGGTTAATTATTTAAAAATACTGACAATATATTTATAAATCAACAAAATCAGTTGAAAAATTAAAAGTAGTGTTCAATTTGGTAACCTTGGCATTTTGTAAGACGCATATTAATATTTATGTTAAAAACAAACAACCAAACAATTCTCAATAGACTGGCGAATTAAAGAAAAACTTTGCGTGCTATCACATTATCAGTATCTACAGAACATTCATTATCTGCTTTAGGCGGAAAAAATATCACGCGAACTGTGCAAATGATGAGAAATAGCTATCGTTTGTTTATTATTTATTGTTAATGGAAAGAACAATGCGTATCCAAAATCTTAGCATTGTTTTGATAAACAATCTGATGTAGCGAATCAAATCTTAGTTTTTGAAGTGAAACTTCTGTAGGCGCGTTGAGAGTAAAATTTAAAGTCACCTCATGGAGTAGGATTTTGGTATCTTTGAATCTTGTCAAAGAAGTTTCACGTTTGACACGTGTGCTCGGCATACACGCCTTTTTTTGATCCGTTTGTTGTATATATGTAGTGAAATGTATATAAATTGATTTAGAGTTTCAAATATGAGGAACGCGAATTCCCTATTCTCACTAGTGTATTTGACTGCCTGTCACAGCCATAGGCACTGCCTATTAAAAACCAATCTATTGTGCTGAAATAGGTTACCTTTTAGAGAGGTGCGATACAATTTACTAAAACTATACTATTGTTTTTTAGGAGCTTTATTGGTTGTATTGATCTAAAAATATTAAATATTAGAATCGTGTCTAGATAAATTTATAATAATTATCAAATAGAAGTGTTGACCTTTATCAGTATCGACTATCGATTGGACTCTAAACTAGAGCACTATTAGTAATGACCGCTTATATTATATTTTTCATTTATAATTCAATAGAACACATTTGTGCACAGGTGGCAAAAAGTTGTTCATATGCACGTAATAATAATTATATTCAATGTCATTGCATATAATATATTTGTGTTACGTTAGCGATAAAATGGAGGGACATTATCGTAGTGAGACGGCGTATTTCAAACATTGTTGGTTTATTATCATAACTGGTATAAAAGCTTGTCAGGTACAGTGAAGGGAGTGGAAAGATAGCGGCTATACATGGACTAGAAAACTAGATTGTCTATAAAAAGACATCAATACGATCTCACAAAGAAAATTTATTGGTTTATTATAGTAATACGTGTGCTGATATGTTTGAATGGGTCGTGTGTTTTTATGGGTTCGTGGAACTTTTGTTTTAGTTCGACGGGTGTGCGAGATATGTTCGCGTTTAATAGTCTATTTATTGCAAGATTATAAGTTGTATTACAGCAACTGCAACAAAGTAAACATGGTAGAGGTTTAAACGAATCATGCAATAAAATTATCTGTACGATAGGGGAATCGGTCTGCGCGGTCTATGCTGCAGGCTGCTGTTACAAATGTTTGTAGCCTGTATGTTAAATTTTTCCTGAAGACACAAATACATGTAAAAAATCTAGATATTTTTAAAATAATAAGCCTTGAATGGTGTTTATGAAGATTATTAAGTCCTTTAATTTTCAATTAAAGTTTGATATAAATCACTACTAAATTAAAAAAGCGACCGACGCTATCATTCCTCATAAAGCATTCTATTTTCCCGACAATTAATACGTCTATTATTGCTAATATAGCACAAACATATAGCATAATTGTAATAATTAAAACTTCCCTCCTTGTTTTCAATTAAACAGGGAATCTTCTCCGCGATCACGACTTTGACAAGTTGTATTCAAACAATAACCAATTTAGTTAGTTTGGAAATTCCGTAAGTGACGAAGCAACCATCGAGTTTCATAGTAATATCGACAACTTCACTTGGTAGACTGAACTTAATGCATGTATTGAAGTTCTATTATGGAAATAGATTTGTTTATTAAACTGTGAAGTTAGCAGATGTAGACTGTTTTGATAGACGACTTGGTAAGTGAACGCTTGTGAAGTGTTTGATGCATTTTGTATAATTGTTTTGTGTATTATGGAAAGTGGTTTGTACTTTTGTATTGAATTGCATTAGTGTATAATAGAAGCGGATGTTATTTAGTTACGTGTTAAACAAAACACATTTTTTAATGTTAAAAGTTAAACATGTATAGTTCTAAACCACAGAAGAAAAAGTGCACATGTCTGAGGAGGGAGATGCTTTTTGTTTTCTTGTTAGCATTGCAGATAGCAGATATAGCAGATTTGATGCTCTTGCAATATTTGGCATATGATTTGGCTCGTTCTAAAATTTCTAAATACAACATTATCTGTTGCCCTATCTACAATGTCCAATACTACTACAAAACCAATAAATAACTCGATGCTAAAATGTTTTTACTTTCAACATAAATTTCCTATATTCTAATGCGTCCTATCGACTGTAAGGATAGCATACAATAATATTTGCATCCATACGCAAGCATACCTGAAGACTGGACGCAATACATACGTGACCAAGCGACCGTTGAATATGGTAATAGATGGACTCCATATGAAGGAGCAGATCAATTTATTTTCCTTTCTCCTTTACATATAGAAATGCGAACAATAACTTATTGAAGACTTGTGTATTGTTGGTAGACAAGATATGGGTTTTTGGTTTAAGTAAATATAAATACATAATGCATAATATGAATAAGAAACATACTCGATATTATATTATAGATATGGAATGAAATAAATGGGGAAACCATTTTAAAGTACAGACTTTATTTGGAAATTAAGAGCATCCGCGAGAAACTCTTTATTATTTTCGGGTTTTTATTGGAATATGTAAGTTAACCCTTCATTAAAAACAATTTAAATGAGAAAAATTGAAAGAAGCTTTACTCTTTTAACAGTATGAAATCTACATTTATAGGATAGGTAATAATAAAAACATTCAAATTCAGCTTCCAAGTGATATCAATCTATTGATAACAATAATTTTTATCTACGATAGAAAATATCAAACACTAAGAAATCCCGATCTAAATGCAAAAAGTCTCTTTTAAGTTGAACAGAAGCTAAAAATGTACCTTCTAACTAAAACAGTCTAGCGAGTTAACAAAAGTAGTGTTGAAGCGACTTATCTTAGTTCGTTGTTATAGCGATAGTGTTAAATTTGTAACAGGATCACGTTCCTGTGGAGATAAGCTAGTCAGGCTTCTCTAATAGTGCTGTCTTAGTTCTAATTAAAAATTAATCTCGACTTTAATGTAAGCTTTTAAAGTTGTTAATTGCGTATTTTTAGGATTTGATTGATGATTGGTAATTTTCCAAGTACTTGAAAATTGATGCCCAGTCTTTCTATTTTTCAAAATCCCTTCTAAAATTAATACATAGATGTGAATCTCTCTCTCTTAGTACTCTACATAACGCATCGTTGGAAATCTAGGTAATAATAAATTTACGAGGAAATTAATTAATTTTAGTTTCATTTAAGATTTAGCAAAATCCCTTTCATTTCGTACCTATAGATTGTAGCTTTCTAAAACAATGAACTTGCAATTAATATTTGTTTTCAAACAAGTTGGTACTAATAGACCCGCGTTAGCGATATCCCAAGGTACTCTCTCTATTTGTGTTCTATTTTATGTATTTCTAATTTAGAAAGTGAGTGGAAACAGTACAATGTAACTGAAGTGATAGCAACGCGTGAAAGGGCTTACAAATAAGGGAACATCCGATGTAACATCGTGTAAAGCCTTTCAAAAATGCTGCCTATAAAATGATTACACTTAATAATGTAACTAATCGAAATTTCTTCCGTTTTTCGTTTTACCGTGGTGACGCCTTAGGGCTGATTTTTCAATCCTTGGTCAATACTTATTCGTCGAATAACGTACTAAACTACCATTTCATAAATGTATTCTTTGGCCGTATTTGACAGTTTACGGGTGACATTTTAATATTATCGTGTAATACTTTATTGGGCGGATAAGTTTTAACTATGGATTGAAAAATCGGCCCTTAGACATTTAAATTTCCCTAATACCTTGTCTGATTATGGTATTTACAATTTAGCTTTCGTTCGCTACCAAAAACCCAATATATTTTCTTTTCATTATTAGAATACTTGGTGAACAAAAACAATTGATTGAATATTGAACTCAGACCCTATGTTGGCGTTTTTATCGCGCTCTCTTGGTTGTATTAATTCGACGTTATGTCATGGGATAACTTTTCCAATTTGTGACAGCCTTGTGGATATTATGACATGAATGATATTACAAGTAGCTCGTAGATTTTGTTATAAATATTTTGCATTATGTATGCTACATTAGGCGTTTTGTAAATGATCAAAATATATTCCTAGCTCATTAGAGGTCGCCTTGATTACGTATTATGTTGGGAAGTAATCATCGCCTTAGTTACGTAGTCAGGTAGATTATAATGCGAGGGGCAAAAAGTAAATAACAGCTCAATAAGTTTGAATATCGTGATCATTATCCGATAAGAGGTGACTAATAACATTTGCGTCGCGTGTCGCAGCTTTTCAAGGAAATTGCTTTATGCTTTAAGAAATTAGCGCCCTTTAAATTTATGAATTAAACCCATAATTCCCGCGTGATAAACGTTTTTATTGTGTGCTTTTTGAGGTTATATTTAAGTTGATAAAAGGCTGTTAAAGTTAATTGAAGGTCTCTTTATGAGGGTTTACTTAAATATGGGAATTTCTCAAAGCAAAGAAGAATTGTATTTTTTACTTAAAGTAATAACTTTAATGTAGATTACGTTAATATAGAGTTCTATATCTTCTATACAAAACATTTTTATGAATAATAATCGTTAAGTATGCACTATAAGGAAAAGGGCAATTTATTTCTTTATAATAGGTAACACTAAGACCGAGAAAATGTAAAACCAATGCAGTTGGTTTTCAAAAATTAACAGTAATTATGCCAAATTATAAGCTCAATAAAAACAGATTTACACGTAAAGATTGCGTTCCCGGTAAATCGGCATCTTGTTATTCATACCCCGTTACGGTAATTAGCCGGGGTGCGTGTCGGAACTGATAATTATTGCATGCCCGATAACCTTTTGGCTTCTTTCGGGAACGTTCGGGAATATTTGGGGTGTTCACTTAAATATTACAAATAAATTAAAAGGAGCGATACTTTGGAAATTTTAAGCCGAATCGTTTGGAATTATTTTAAGGTTCTGCTTATATTATAATGTGATTGGATTAATTCATGTTAGTTGTAGATATAATTAATTAAATTTAATATAATTTAATTTTATCAAATATGTAAATAACATTTTAAAATAAGATAATATGATTTGATTATCATGTTACAAACTATAATGTCAAGTTATTCGTCTTGTAGAATTAAATTGTTTATGGTAGAGAAAATGTCAAGATATTGAATCTAAGAATAGCTATAACAGAATTGTAAATTCTCCAAACCAATAATAGAATTGTAGATTCTATTATTGGTTTAGTTTTTACATAGCGATTTAATTATATGATTATAATTGTAAAAAATCGTATATTTTTATCGTCATATTATATTCAATATTCACATAAACAATTTTGCGAAGTATTATTATTTCCTCTATAAAAAGTAATGAATATTAATCAAGTTATACGTAGTAAAGAATATTGGAATGAAAATAAAATTTCACTATTCTCTTAATAACGCCTTCAATAAAGTTGGAAGGTAATTAAGATTTAACCATTTTTAAATAACTTTTTGCTGTCAAATTATTGTGTAAAGCAAATTTTTGAATATTGCAAGCAATTTAATTTTTAACGCCTAAGAAAGGACTCTTGGAAAGATCAAAGATAAAAGTGGAAGCTGAAAATTAAGTGTGCAAAACCGTTAAGTTTGAGAGCACTTCATTTTTTATAAAGGTTGTTTGTGATCCCATACTTTTGATATAGGCGCTATACGTATGAATACTAACTAAATTAATCGGTCTAAACTGAATAACGAAAACTCTGTTACATAGAAGGAGTGCTAAATAATTTATTATTGATGAAAAGTGTCGAAGTACTTGGAAGTACACTTGAAAAGTGTCGTACGAATGAAAAAAACCCACTCGAATGTTACGACGCTCGTGCACATAAAAATAGACCGATTTTACACATCGCAAGATCCTATACGGGATTTTTATATGAGGGCGTAAAGGAAAACCAATAAAATTTTAACGGCAGGCTACGAATCGCTGTGCCTCCCTAATACGGTGGTCTTAAATGACCCTATTTTCGTTTTAAAATGTTTCTCGCGAGACGATTGAATTTTTTAATAAGTTGGCTTTTATTGCCTGACATTTCACTTGATAAAGAATTTAATTTTAATCTAGGTTTTTTGGTGTTAAAACTAATCACTTTCGCGTTTTTTGTTAAATATAATTGAAATAAGTGTTTATGAAACACTTTATTGTTTTTATATGAAAAGCGTGCCCATTATGTACGAGTGCGCTCAATTCTGAGTCAAACAAAACCTCGTTTAATGAAATGGCACGAACAACATCAAAAACATTTACAACGCACAGAAGCTTCAACGCAAATGAATTGTAGAGCACTGCTTTATGCTTTGACTGAAAGCACTGGAGTAATAATAAAACATATTTCATATAAATATAAAGTTTATATCTGTAGGTATTACATTAAACTGAGAGAGCAGCAAAAGAACCTTTAATACATACATTACAAACGAAACTTTAGAAATATAGAACTGCAATGATGAAACAATAACATTTAAAGCGATCAGTATTTTTTAAGCAAAACATCATTTAGTTCTAGAAATACAATACTGAAAGACATTACATATTTTTTCAAAAATTCATCATAAAACTAATAAAGTATAATTGCATGCAACCAATAAACTCAACTCAAATTTTAAATGCTGTTTTATATGATCAAAATGTATCACCGTCATACAATGTATTTCCAATATACTGCCTGATAAAAATCATAGGTTCAGCCAAGTATACATCCCCTTATCTGAGTGCACCGACTTGGAAACCTTTACAAAAATATAACGTTTATAAATAATACGAATCTCATTTACCGTTATTCTTGTGGAAAGGAATTTATCGTTAATAACAACGTTGGTAACTATATTAACTCATTGTGCCATATTGTATTTAGGGTACACGTTCCCTGTTAAAGGTTTCGTTTTCCTTGAGTATATTTATAGGAAATAACGAAAATAAATATCATTACCAAATTGTTAAAGTATGAAGTACCCAATCATCGTATCTAATACATTATACATTTCAATAATTATTAAATGCAGTCTAAAGAGGAATTCGGATCCCTCCTTGAGCGTGCGGAACAAGAACTATCACTTTAACGTGATCCTCTGCACGTCTCAAATCGTGTCAGTAAATGCTTGACTTCCTTTGAATGCAACAGAAACATTAATACATTTCAAACAATCAATACACACACAGACATACCCGACTATTCTGAATATAAGCTTGAAAATAGCGAATTTTATTTGAAATAGTGACAACTCTTTTAGAAAAATATACACGGTTTTATCTCAAACCATTATGTTTGGTGAAATGAATTGAAATCCGTAAATTTTAAAAGTGAAATTCGAAGCCAACGGAAAAACCATTAGTTGATGAAAGAGTTTTCCCACTGACTTGCGGAATTTGGTTTTACGTCAATAATTCAGATGCATATCGAATTTTAACAATTTTCCCGTATGTGCAATTTTTTTTATTGTAATGAACATTTTGCGCGTTATGATTAATTTATTAGGTATGTGTATTTTTATAGTACAGTTAATTGTTAGTAGGTACGTTATTATTTTAGTTAGCAACCTTAATTTAGTATAATAATTTACAAAAATCAGTTATGTAGTTTTAAAATCTACTGTATAGCAGGCAAGAGAGCAAATTATAACACGATCTCACGTAAGCTCGTTTTCTTTATTCTAAAGTTTATATCATCAAAATATATTTGCTTGTCTATAGTATAACCAGTGAACAATTAAATGAACACAAAATAGTACTTCATATAATAAAGCACATATAAAAAATAAACAGCGTAAATACAATCCTTTTAATTGTTACCCGTCACAGATACACTCTCTTGAATTGTATTTTGTTACTGTAATTTTACACCGGGATTGAAAGTAGAAACAAGTAGACTATTGTATTATCTAGCTCTTCACGCTACATACACAAAATTTAACTCCCAGTAGGAGGTTTTAATCGTAACTTTGCTTTTGTAAAAGCTCGCGAAATGGAGTATAGGTTAGAGAAAATATAATGTGATTGTTCATGATATTTTTAATTGATTATAATTGTATAAAAGTACTGATTAGAAAGAACATTGTTCATGTTTATAGCCTTCTCCATTAATTGGGCTTATCTGAATTATATTGAGCCGAGACGTGGACACTGACAGTACGACTGGTCCACCAACTGAAAGTCGCTCAGCGTGCTATGGAGAGAGCTATGCTCGGTATTTCTCTGAGGGACCAAGTCCGGAAGGAAGTAATTCGCCAGAGAACGAAAGTTACCGACATAGCTCAACGGATTAGCATGCTGAAGTGGCAGTGGGCCGGTCATATGTGCCGCAGAACGGACAACCGCTGGGGCACACATGTACTAGAGTGGAGACCGCGGCTCGGCAAACGTAGCGTAGGACGCCCTGCTACAAGGTGGAGTGACGACATCCGCAGGGTTGCTGGGCAAAACTGGCGACAACGAGCGAATGACCGGGCTCAATGGCGTGCCCTGACTGAGGCCTATGTCCAGCAGTAGACAAACATGGGCTGTTAATGATGATGATGATGATGATGAATTATATTAACTCATTAGTTACCTATCTATATAACACAAACAATATGTTCTAATAAGGTTTTTATAACAAGTAGCGGCGAGTTATTGTTTGCAACAAGCTTTTAAGAAAACTTCTAGTTGGATAACGGTATACTTATCGAGTTTCCGTGAAGAAAAACCGATATTTTCCCTCGATGAAATCTCAAGTTTCGAAAGATTCGTGACGATGTTTGTATCCTCGTCTTAAACTTTTTTTTATTCAGTGCAGTGCTTGCTGGAATTTTGTTATGTTACAATAATATGATGATTCTCAATTCTTATGATACTGATAAAATTGGAAAAATAGTTATTAATTATAACCAACTGTGTTATAACTATAAAGTAGGTGTGAATGGTGAACTATTTAGAATGTCAGTTAATTGTATATTGCCTAGTTAAATTGAATTGTAAAAAGTTGGATCATAATATTATGGGTGAGCATTCGTGATAGAGATTCTTTTGAATTATTAAAAAAACATATGTACAAAACATGTATACAAAATTGCAGGTATCAGGATTCCAATTGTTCCAATTGTTAGTAAAATCTATTCCCTCTGTGTATTATTTATTGCAATTAATTAATTTCCATACAAACAATAATTTCTGAGATGTATATTATTCAAACAAAGGAACACAAGTTACGACGTTATGTCACTGTCATTTTTGATATGGGTTAACAATTAATGATTTCCTGATGCAAATATGTATTATAATAGAAATAGCGTATCAACAAACTCACAAATAGAATGGTATTAATACATTTTCTCGTGGAAAAAACTGAAGTTGGATGAATCAATCGTGAATATTAAAACAATCTTGTTCAATGAGAACGTCGATTAGTCGGAATCTCTGTGCAATTAATGTTATTGCTTTTAAACAATGTAGTTTATGATGTTTAATATCTGTTTATTTCTATGTTTTCATGCTTATTGATACTGCGTTGTGTTTATTTATTTGAGTGGAAATGTGAACGATTTATTTTTTAATTTTCAAATATTAATTCTAACTATAGT
>CAJQZM010025472.1:26948-62812 GCA_907164665.1 Colias nastes
ATAGAAAGTTCACTTATAACTATGAAAGAAGAAATAAATAAAAACGGAAGTAAAAGTTACCAAGGTCCCGAAAAGAAAAACGATGACGTTGTTAATCTTAGTGACGTTACTACGCCTGCTTACACACAGAACGATGATAATATCTGCTCTGCTCCCTATGAAAGTATGGAGTATGAAAGCGGTGTAGCTGGAGTTTTCTCAGACTTGGAACCCATGTCCGATTGTTATAATGCGTCTGCGAGTGAACTATCAACAGAAGACGATACTAATTCGACTAGATCGAAATTTTATCAAATGTTGGTAGACGCTGCGATTTGTGATATTGAAACTGCAAATAACACTGATGATGATCATCATTATGAGTCTATACGCTTAAATAGCGACCCAATTTATGAAGAAATCGGCGATATGCCACCACCTCTGCCAGTCAATCCTCCGCCTAATTCACTTATGCTTTTAGATGATGAAAAACGTAGTGGTTCGCGCTCTATATTTGAAGGTGCATCTAAATATGATATTTTATCGTATTTAGTAGATGCTAAGGAAAGAGGTATTGATGATGAAGAAACCTATATAACAAATTATGACAATGCGCCAGAATCACCACCGATATCGCAAAAGGATAAAGAAAATGGGTCAAATGAAATTAAATCATTAAAAGGAGTTGAAAGAAATACAAGTCAAATATCAAATGCATCGGATTCAAGTGAAGATAATTCACTAATTATAAATAATGAAATTGTAGAAAAAACATTGGTATGCAAGAAACCGTCGGCTGAAATAGAAAGGAATGATTCAGGCGTAGGCTCAGAGACTAGCAAGTCTTCAAGAAGTAGACTCCAGGGAAAAACATCGCCACGAAATTCTGTAAGCGATAAAGACACGCCAATACACTTGTGTGAAGATTGTGATACTGCAGTTGAAACTCAAATTACAGAGCAAGGTAACATAATATCATTCATATTTCGTTTGAATTAATAGGCTACATAACACAAATTATACATTTTAATAAAATATCTTTTTACAGGTTCAATATACGCTCCATTGGTGTGCAGAAAATGTGCTAAAAAAAGGGCCGAGAGGAAAGAAATAATAACGGAAATTGTCGAAACCGAGGAAAAATATGGTCGTGATCTTCAAATTATCTTAGAAGAATTTTACAAGCCTATGCTCGTAGCTGGTCTACTTACTCAAGAACAATTGAGCGCTATATTCCTAAACGTGGAAGAACTCATAGATAACAATCAAGTTTTGTCTGAGAAATTAAGAGATGCCCTTGAAATAGCAGTGGAACAAGGGGATGAGGTAAAATATTTTATTTCAAACTTTAATTCAGTAATGTAACTTGTGTTTTTTAATGTGTTCGTATTTGTTCCAGGATCTATTGACGGTGAATGTCGGTAAGATCCTTCTAGAATGTTCGGGAATGCTGACGGCGTTCCAATCGTATTGTGTGAAGCAAGCCGGCGCCGCGCTGCTGCTGGCCGGCCTCGAGAAGGAGAAGGAACTCCTGAGGATATTCTTGCGCGTCTCGCAAATGGAAAACGCGGTGTTGAGGAGGATGAATCTTAATTCTTTCCTCATGGTGAGTTTATACATTATTTATTAGATAGTAGAGAATCTTTCTATCTTCGTAAAGTTAATTATCTTTTAAATAGTCAACAATGTATTCCATATCCAATAAAACATAAAATTTAATGTAACATTTAAAGGGAGAAGCCATCGACAACCGAAACACAGTTTTTAACTAGTTTGGTAGTCAGTGGATCATTTATATATTGTACTGTATGATTTATTTTTCTAATATTCTAATTAGGGACATAATATTCCATTGTTATAAATGTAATTACAAAATATGTTAAGTACATCGTCATATTATAGCTATGTTATACGTCTACTGAATCTCATTTTATAGTTTTTCATGTGTATTTTTTGTACGCATTTGTTACTTAAATTTCGTCCACCAGGTACCGGTTCAACGCGTGACAAAATATCCGCTCCTTCTCTCGCGTCTATACCGTGCGACCGCGTCTTGCGCTAGCGAACGCGAAGATGTCAAAAGCGCTCAGCGCTGCGTGGAGTCTAGACTAGAGGAGATCAACGCAGCGGCCGCAGCGGCTGCAGCGGCTGCGCGGGACGTACCGCTGTGGAGACGACTAGCCGCTGCAAGACGAACTGCACATGATTTACATGTAGCTGATATACGGCTCAGGAAAATGGCCGTGGATGTTCTGGACTGGAATCACGATGATGCCAGGTAAGGTTCAGTGGAGATGTAAGGCAGTTTGATGGACTGGAGTTATGATGATGCTAGGTGAGGTTTATTGAAATGCTGGATGGTGATTGTTCTCTACTGAAAACATATTTGTTAGAAGAGATGTAGGTAACGGTAAGAATAGGTGTGTACTGGAGAATTTTATACAAGAAAGCAGAAACTCTTTATGCTATTCTGCCTCATTTGCATTGAAATCATTAAAAAATAACATATGAACCTAAATTTAATATTATCAAATATCCCCTTTATACCGTATTATTAAAAAAAATATTCCTTGAAAAACTCAATATTTTCGGCATGATTTCATTTAAGAGCTAATTTCGATCGTAAAGAGGAAGGTTAATGGATTTCTAAGGAAATACTTAACATCTTATGAATTCGTATAAGGTAAGAGGACAAAATGAATCTGTTTGAGGTAATTGATATTTTTAGGAAGCCTTATAAATATTTATTGAACTGAAAAAAGAAATATTGTATGTTAAATTAATGAGTGTACATTTTTAGAGTGTTTACAAGATACGTGATATAAATGTTCTATTATTACATTACATCGAAAGACGAAAACATATTATTCTTGTTATTTTGCGAATTATTCAACGTTCCAATATAATAACAACTAAATGGTTAATTATCTACAATTTTATGTCTAGACTCTTAATTACTTCGTATTTGTTTGAACAATTTTATCATGTAATTATAATATAATTCTATCGTTTGATTTAATGTTTCTGTGAACGCAAATTATATGAAATGGTTGGTCACATTTTGCCAAATTGTGGGCCACTATATTACCTATTGGAAGATGGGACAAATTGCTCCATTACGGCGATCATTGCTGGAGACTGGCCCATGTTCAAGGTATAAGCGATGACATAATCGGGCTCTAAAGATAAAGCCATGCTCTTTCAGTCGTATTCACAAAATGCCTTTCTTAGACTTAACTAGTCTTTTCAAAGTGTCGCCGACTTACATCTAAAATTTACAACAACTTTAAAACTAACATTAAAAGATAATGGGCTGGGTTAATAAGTTCTTATATAAAATCAAGGCGAACAGAAGATTATATCAAGCAAAAACTTCAAGGAATGAAAATGTACATTTACGCAGAATTTGATATCATACAATGTAACAGATCATAATAAGAGAATCACTAATGATGTTCGTTCCTCACTTATCCCATACATCTGTTAATCGGTGCTTTACTGGCTCTAACAACGGAGAATGCAATTCTCGGGGACTCTTTATTGCTTTAAAGCTACACAAATAAAGCAATTACACCTGTAATGAGGAAATAATTTTGACTCACGAATTCCGGGAACGGCTTTTTACTTGAACGTTCTTTGAAACATTTTTGGTAACATTGATACTCTTTTATTCGAGTTGTAATATTTTAAATGGGACTTTGAGAATATGGTTTTTCTCTGATATGAGAGTATAATCACTGGATCGACATTTTTGAAATGTTTGTTGTTTTTGAGGTCGATATAGCGTGTTAAATATTTATGTCATTAAAATAATCAGTGATCAATTTCAATATTATTTATACACACCATGGTTATAATAGATCCCACTAAAAATACATATAAACCAAAGTGTCCCATGATAAATTTGAAAAATTAATACCTATACTTTTAACTAATAAATTCCCACCAAATCAATTTTTATCTAGAGCCAAGGACTCAAGATAGACTATCCGAAAATTTCAATAAAGATAAATTAATAAATGAAATAAATTACAAGGTTCGCCATGGAAGGCAAGCTGCTGTTCACACAACCGAACGACAACAACTGGCGCAAGGGCCGAACCATCAAGCTGATGCCGATTAACGCTCTTTTGGTAACTAATGGAAAGGTAAGGAACTTTTTTCAACTATTTCTCATTTAAATGCATATTTTTTTAATAATTTCCACTGGTACCTGGTAAGCTTAATTCGATAGAAACTTTGTAATAATAGCAGCTTGAATAATTTTAAATTATATTTCACAAAGTAACAATCTTGGTAAAGAATACATTTAAAATCGAGTGTAGCAATTGAGCTTTGTCCTTTGATAATGTTACAAGTTCTAGTATGATCTTTCATTAAACCCCTCATTAAGAGTCCTTATCGATTTTAGAGTGATTTTTACTTGTTTCTGTAATTCTTTAGAAGCTCGTTTAACAAAACTAAATTAGTAACAATGTGTGATGATATCTTAAATTAAAGATTCATTCAATATCTAAAATACGTTCGAGACAATTTATTGATATTCATTGTCCAGTTTGTTTAATAGCCAATAACCTAAGGCGTGTTTCAATTTTTTCCATGCGGGACGTTCGTGTCTTTGTATTTTACACGGAATTTAATAGAAGAAGTTTTCTTATAAAATATACTACAGTAAAGACACTGAGACATCCTAAAATATGTTCGAGGCAATTTATGTACTTTTATTGAAAAATTCAAAGAACATCTAAGTTAAAATAGCCTTACTTTGATGAAATTTTATGCGTATATGGCGTCGAATTTCTAGTTCTTACAACAGAGTTAAAAAAAAATAAAAAATACACACTAAATGATAGGTTAATGCTTAAAAATTTGCAATAAAAAAAATACATATTATATGTTTTATGAAAGAAATGGAATAATTTAAAGTTCTCTAGAATTTTCTATTATATACGGGAGCGCAAACGTTGTTACGGCAAATCTATATAATCGAATATTCTAGAGAATTTTAAATTATACCATTACTTTCATATAACATAGTAGTTAGTTTTTTTAAACGAGCTCCTAAAGAATTAAAGAAACAAGTCCAAATCACTCTTAAAATCGATACGGCCTCTTAAATCTAACTCTGCTAATGAACTGAGTTCCTTCCTAGTTAGTTTAGGCTAGCTGACCTTAGTAGGCTTTATCTTAAGTTTAATTCTTCAAATTATTATAATTTTTTTCAATGCATACCTTTGAATAAGTTTTTACTATATCATAAACATAATATTACTATGTTATGTTTAACTTATTTTAAAGCTCGTTCGTTTTGTTTGAAAGCTCTCAATTGATTTAAAATAATTTTACATTAATAAAAAAATCATTTTTTTAAAGTTTTTCCTAAACCATTTGGTATGTTTCTAACCCTTATAGATTTTTGCATATCAATTATTCAATTACAATTTACGCCACAATCCACACATTACAGCCAACGAACACACACAAAACGAACGAAATACGCGAAACACGGGAAGCCCGCGACCGCGAAGCGCGCGAACGCGAAGGCGAAGCGTTATTCGCTCGCAGCGGCGTGCGGGAAGCCGCGCTGCTATTGGTCCGCGAGAAGGCGGGAAGGTACACGCTGCAACGGGAGCCATTGTTCTTGGATAGATGTGTGGTCGCCGCGGACCATGAACCGGAACACTTCTTTGAAGTGCACGAGATTACTACCAAGGATTCTTATATATTTAAGGTATGTGGAATTATGTGTTAATGGTATGTGTAATTATTGGTTTTGTGTGTGGGGTGTATGATTGTGAACTTTTGACAATTATTGTAGTAGCGACTAGTGTTGTTCGAATTTATGGGCGGTGATACTTTTCGATTTCCGATTTGCTCCTTTGCTTGCTCTACCTTATAAAATGGTCTGGTTTAACATAGGCAAATGTAATACATAATAATATACTTGATGCACACATTTTTTACTACTTGATTGTTCATTGCGATTGATTTGTAAAATTGTTTATGAAGCTTTGTTATTATAAGTATGGGAAATAAAATCGATAAAAATAATAATTGGTCCACGCGTGGGTTGTGTTTCACAGTGAACGATAACGATATTTCTCGAAACTTCTATATTTATTGGTAACGAATAGACTAGGTGTGTATTAGATACCTACGTTATAACGCCTCCGTATTTACAGGGCTCGTATAACATGCTACAATAGATAAATAGAGTGTCTTTCTTTTCAATGTGGATGTATTATTGAAAGTAACATTAATTATGAAATAATTACAGAGATGCTTCAAGGCAACTTTAAATAGTCGAAAGTGCGATAGGAGTATATGAATATTAGTAAAATCAAGAATTTCACAAAAGTCAAGATTTCCAGTTAAATTGTGTACTCTCCCTGATTTAACGATATTTTTTCAACGATTTTTTTGTTAATTTCAAGCCATTCACGCTCAACTATCCATATTTATTTTGGGTTAAAAAAAAGCCCGTATTTCGTAATGAATCTTCAATTATAGCCCCATAAAATTATCGCTTGTATCACTACAGTTTTCGCATTATTCTATTAATATTGTTAAACTCACCGTTGACAAAGTGAACGGAATGGACCATACGTCAATCTCAAAAGCTCCAATATCCAGTGTAAATTGGAGATCAAAACCCATAAGTTCCAACGCTACCTCAGCGAAAGCAAACGCTATACATTTAGCACGAGCCATTGCGCTCTGTACGGAGGAATGCATTTGTTTTGCGTTCGTATTTTTGTTATCGCCCTGCGTTGCATTTACCCTGTTTTGTACTCTATAGTCTCTACGTATACGTTCCAAATATGCTATAATATTATGTACATTGATTTTTTTATGTCAGAGTGAGCAAAGGGGCCACCTGATGTTAAGACAGTGGTCACCACCGCCCATAAACACTAGTAATAATGAAATCTGATTGATATAGGGTGTATTTAAATTGCGCTCATTTTGGTTGGATGTACGTAATGTTTTAAAATTTTGATGATTCTTTTTATTATTTGAAAGCTTATGCTTTCCGGTTGGTCCGCTTAAATTTAGTGTTCAGACTTCAGGCAATTTAAAGGCGGTTAGTTTTGCTAAAAATAATAACTTACTCTATAGTATATACGTACCCAGATTTTCCTAACATTTTGTGGTATATTATGTACTTTGATTGATATACAGGGTATTGAAACAGCGCTTCATTTTGCTAATGGGTTGTGATTTTGCTGGTTTTAACTAAAACGACTAGTATTAGTATATTGAAATATATGAGAACGATTAATTGTTACCTACTTAATGTTTATTGAGAATCAAAAACTACCGGACATGGCTATATTATTCCTACTACTACAAAAATGTGTTACTATTTTTATATTTGTTTACATCCTCATAGGTTGATTGAAATTAAATTTTTTGTGTCAATTCTATTTTAGCATCACCATCATCATCTAGTTTCATATCTATGATCTTAGATTTTTTATTAACGGAAAAACATTTTTATTTTCAAACACAATATCACTTGGATTTATGAAATTTTATTATTATTCGGTGAGCTCCGGCTTAAAGCCTCGGGCATGTAATTTAAGTTTTCTCTCAGAGTAATGTTTTTAAATGTATTTTTTGATAAAAAAATAAATATTTCCTCAAATAGTATAACTCTGTAATGTATAATAATATTACATTATCGTGAAATTGAGAAAAGTTTTGGGCGGGAATTAAGCTTTTATCCTATAATTATTATCGGACTATCTAAATGTAGGAGATTTTTTTTTATTTCTAATGTAAATTCTGGTCATTTTTGTGCTTATGTGTTTGTATGTTTGTTCAATTAATCAATAAATAAACCTTTAATTGCAAGATTGTGTGTCTCCGAAAATTATATTTAAAGTCATAACGGACACATAAGCTGAGCATGTGTTTAAGAATGTCCACAAGTTCGAAATCGGCCATTTACGTCAAAGAGAGATTCATTATTGTTCATAGTTAAAAGTATTTCTAATATTCATAACATTATTTTAGTATATCGTTCCTCACCATAAAATATACATAAGTACTTCTTACCTACATACATTAACCTTCTGCCCTGGTTGCCTGGAAGAGATAGTGATAAGGCCGCCAAATACACTAAATTGCTTCTTGCTTTTATTTTTGTATATTTTAGTATCTAAGACTGTTTAGTTGTATTAAAGAGTAAAATAAATAAGATACTTAAATCATTACACACATAAGTATTATACTAACTACTACTACTTAAATAACACACATAAGTATAATACTAACTACTACAACTTAAATAACATACATAAGTATAACTAAACACGTTTCCAGGCGGACGAAAGCACACGCACGCGCACGTGGTACCGCCAGCTGCAGTACCACGCGCAAGGCGCGGGCGCGTGGCGCAAGCGACGGTACGCGCTAGCGAATATTATGATCAACCCGATGTTAACTAGAAATTAATATAAATAAAATATATGAATTGATGCGTTGTTTTATTGGATTGGTTAATAAATAAACGAAATGATGCGTTGTTTTCTTTGTGAACTTTTGGCGAATAGGGGTTCATATATACCGAGCTGCTTCGCGCAGCAATTGTTTCGCAAGGCTTGCTCTGTGTGAATTCGCTTAATTAATTGATACAATAGTGACTTTGGATTTTTTTTTTTCGAAATAAATATTGTTTAAATTGACTAATATCTTATTATTTTGTATACGGATGAACATTAAAGATAAAATCAATTGTGAACTGCATTTATGTGAATAATTTTTTTAAACAACAAAGGAATAGAAAAGAAAGGAGACCATAACAGGATTAAAACCGCCTGGTTTGCTAGGCTAGATTGAATTCGTTCTTACATTTCTTTATGCTTGCTGCGTGAGACATTCTTACAATTTTCTCCGTTTCAAGATATTTTTTATTACTTTGTTGTTTTTAAAATTTATAGAAGGGCTGAAATTATTGAAATTGTAAGACAAACTTTGATGCACTGGTTTATTATAGACAAAACACTAGGAGACAAAGAGATTCTAATTTCTACTCTATACTTAAAAGTTAACTTCTACCAGCTAAAAACTTCGTAAAACTTCATTTGATAATTATTTTCTAAATTATATCTTTCTATTTTATAAAGCCACCATTCTAACAATACTTTAATTCACTAAAATTAAGTAAAACAACTCGAGAACTCCAAACTGTTTAGTTCAAAGAGAACCAACGTTTGTTATTCAATACTTACTTTTGAAACTAGTGTTTTGTCTAACAACACCACGGATATGGGAAATAAGAATAAACTATGAAACCAGAAATACTTGACATTATAAATAATATAATATAAAGAAAGGAAAAACTCTTATATATTTACATTCTTAATGTAAGTGATGTTAAGTTTTTGAGTGTCTTTTAAGCTAATAAAGCCTTAGTTCTAAATGCTATTTTTGTTTCCAAGAATAACATTATTGCATTTGAACCCCACCTGCATTTGAAACAACGTATTTCCAATTCAAATGCATTTATAATTAAGTGCAAATTTGAGTCGTTGCCTTTACATTCCCTTACCAATAGTGATTGCATTCACTGTAATAATAACCTATTATTTTCATTGTACTTTTAACTGTTTTATGCTTTTTAAAATCATTCCTTTGTATTTGTATATTTATGTATTTATAGAGATTGTAGCTTTTCAAATAAGTTAAATATTGACTTTAGTCTGATGGTTTGTGTTCTAAATAATGTTTAAATGTATCATACTTTTCCTATATTACTGTATGACTTAATTATTTGCCACTAGTTAAGATTTAGCGTATACCAAAATTTAGTATTCATTAATTTTGTGCCCTAATATTTTAAACGATATCTCAATGAATGTAAATAATTAAAATAGCTGTGATATCCTGAAGTAAATGAAAAAAAGCTTATTGTTACATCTATAACACTGTTATTTTAACTGTTAAATAACTATAACTGAATAACGTGTAACGGTATCGAAAATAGCTTCCTGACTAGTCTTAAGGTGTTTAATATTTAAAAGAAAATAAAAATATTTTAATTCGATTGTATTTATTGTATGTATTTTATGTAATTAGAAGCAGTTAATGTAGAGATCAGTTTTCGCCTTTAATGTTATTTTTGTTAATTATTAATTGAGGAGAAATGGAAATAAATAAATTTATTAAAAATATTGTGTGTTTTCATGATTAGTTTTGTTTACAATTTACCCCTATCGCTAGTTACCAAGTAAGTATTAGTACCTCGTAAGTATTACTACAATAATATATTTTTATGTTGTATTCCGATACTGATAAGTATTTAAGTAGGTAGATAAGAAATTTGTTGTGAAGGTTTTTAAAATTTAGTATAGCATGTGGATCCTCAACAAAAATACGCAGACTAATTATTATTAACTAGCCATGGAACTTCTATTAAGTTTAATTATATAAGAATAATAATGGAATGTCAAATCATTTTCCTTTTTTTAATAATTGTAGGTAATATTCGAATTAATTAAAGGAAAATTTAATAACGCGAACACTGAAGAGTGTCTCGAGATATTTAAAGCGATCGAGCGAATTAAAACTTATTTGACAGTTACGCCTCCAGCTATTATTAATTAGATAAGTTTGTATTACACGAGTTGATGACACGTGTTTGTTATAATCTCTGTGTGATATATAATTAATTGTTTTCAAAAATTAATTAGAATTGCTTCTGAAAATGTTGAAAGATATTTCACCAAATCTGGCCAGAACAATCTTCATGCCATAGCTATGGTGATATTAAATAGATACTTGTGTTCATGATGTGGTTAAGAATTTTAAATTCAAATTCAAATTAAATTTATTTGTAAGAATGTAGTTACAAATATAGGTGTTGATAATACAATTATAACTTTTAGGTAAAGTTAATATATTTTTTCTAAGAGGATATGTTTGTTATATTGTCTGTTTTTATTTGGTGCTAAATAAAGTGTATTTATTATTTATTATTATGTTTTAAATATAGAGCTTCATATTTTGATAGACATTAAAAGAGAGAAATATGTTCAAAGCAATCAATATTTCATAGACATTAATAAAACTTGTATTAAATTATTAAATATTCAATATCAAAGCGACGAACATAGAAAATAATCCTTGCAGAACTTAGCGATGGTTAACCTCGAATGCGGTTCCCAACTTACCTACAGCTTCAACAGAATTAAGTTCCGTCGAGTTTCTAACTTATACAATGGCCCACTGTTGTATTGTAATTACTTGCGCGTAAATAAATATAACACGGCAATGGCAGATAAAATTATTAAGGTAAGTTGGAGATTGTTCACAATGTCTTGTAAACTTGTAGGTAATTAGTTGCTTGTTTCTTAGTTTGTGAAAAGTTCAGCTGTGGGTAAAACATATTTTTTATAGAAGAAAATGAACATGAATAATTATTTATTAATAACACAATGATTTTGCAGCATTTGGGAATTGGGATGGAAACCGCATATCCTTTTTAAAAGCTTACATAAATAAAATGCATAGAGAGGACATGTTATGTAGACATCAATGCATGATACAATCGCTGAAATACCGCACTAACATGTCTAACAATTTCCTGAAAACTATGAAAGCATTCGTCGAAATTGTCATAGATTCTTTGTTAAATTCAAATGAAGTATCTTCGTCAAGCAAAATGTCTGAATTTCTAACAATTCCTTTGAGAGTCGAATTTTAGAGATATCACTCCTATATTCTGTATTCTTCTAATAGATATGAGTGAAAAAGTTTGTCTTTTAGAGGAATAGGACAGAGGATATTCGGAATCGAAAAATAGTGATATTTGTCATCCAATCTCGTAAAAACTGCTGTACTCGTATTTTTGTTTGTTGTTGAGCTCCTTTAGCTACCTCTAACTAAAAAAGTCGCGTAGATATTTCAAATATTTTCTTGCGTGTATTCTAAAAACTAAAGATTTTCGGAATTTCCATTATAATAAAATTCATAGTGATTAATGCCTGTTGTAATTAATTAGTAATCAATTTAATTTGAGAAATTATAGTTAAATTGCAATTTCATAATATGTAGTAGGTACACAATTTAGTGTGCTCTAAAGTGTTGCTATTCATGTCTTTGTAAAGAGATAATAAGAGAATTAACTAAGAAACACATTTAACTTTTATTTATAAACAATAATAATTACGTTTCAAAAAATCAATTGTTATAACATATCATTTGAACTCTATATAGAGTTAAGAGCAAATAAACCAACAATTCACATCATTTTCGTTGATAGCCTCACGCCTATGCGGATGAAATTCGTTTTCAAACCTAAACAGTGGCAAGTTAGTTTCCATTGGTCCACTGCAATAGTTTATTTTACGATGCAGTTAAATTCAAATTGCAACGAACTCGACCTTTTATCGGACCAATAAAGAGCGATGTCTGTCGTAAAAATTATTTTATGTTCCCATTCAGTAGACGTGGGCTGAAACAAAAGTTTGAATTGATTGTACTAAATCAATTACAGTTTAAATATAACTTAATTAAAATTAATAATTTTACCAAGAATATCATAACGACTAGCTTATTCTAACAATGTCGAACTTTAGAATATAATATAGCTACCTACGCGTATTAAAAATATATTGCCAAAAGATATCAAATTAAAACAACATCTGTCTGTCCTGAACATTTCTAATATCAGCTCGACCTCGAAACCTTTTTTGGAATAGAAAGACAAGATAACGGCTGCATTTGCCCGCGGCTTATTTCTTTTCGGGAAACTCTGAACCATGATATTATTTAATAAATTACATCTTTATAAATGAACTACACAACGGAAAACTGAATTGATATCATTATTTCACCTATTACGATAAAACACATTGAAGATTGAACTTGCTTATCAAACGCTACATTTTTACAACCAGTTTACAACAGTATTGTTTTTCTTTCTCATAAACATAAAAGGTCTATATTTTGGTTATTATAATGCACATAATATCCACATGTGCTTTATATGCAAACACACCATGCTACTAACCTAACCGTTCATGGATGATAAAACCATGCTTATCGAGTCTATAATCCTATTAAAGAGATAATTCCGTAATATCTCCACTATCTTGTTAATCGCTGGTAATGCTAGTTTCGGGAGTTTGCTGTTAAAACCGTTTAAAGTCACTTCACTATTATTTGAAGCGTTTGTACTGAGATTATACATTTTATTCGGATAGTTGCTTCACTTCATAGTGTAATTATTTAACCTTATTGTAGTTTTAAAGGCAATTTGCTAAAGTTTTAGATGATAATTGCGATGAATTTTTGTTACACCGTTTGCAATATGTAGGAATTTAATTACATAATAGACAAAAATATTCGGAAACCTTGCACAGGGAAATATACAATTCCCTTGAGCAAGCACATGTGTTTGCCTAAAATGATACATAGTAAATAAGAAAAAGATAATTTATTTACACAAAAAAATCGTGAAGAACAAATTCATCATTAATCCTTCATGGCAGTCTATCAAGCGTTTACAGTGTTTTTGTATACAAAATACAATTTTGCATTTATATCCTTTGCTTACACATAACTTCACAAAGATATAAATGATCTAACGCGCAAACTGACGGCAAAATAGTCATGGAATCCAACTCTATACCTTGCATGTCACCTGAAGTAACGAAGTGTACTTTAGAAATGCGAGTCTTTATATTTTTCTCAATGTGTTTACTTGTGGGAAGTTAATGCATACTTGAATTTTAAATTGTAACTGTAGTCACTTCATTGAATATTCTTATGAGCTCTGCCATTTTTAAGAAGAACGCTTTTAACGTTTGATATTCATCCTTGAATGAATTTGATTTTAAAATTGCTTTGGAACGGGTAATCGTTTAATGCTGTAAGATCCTCCCTAGCTGGATGTTTCCAGGCGATTTGGTAAAATTGTATTACCGATAACTGATAAGAGGTAGCTAATCGTGAGGATGTTTAAAGTTTCATAGAGTTACATTTAGGCACGTAGGTTTTGCTAGATATGAATCTCCAATACCTGTTCTTTACCTGTACAATTTAAGTTAGATTGTACGGAGCTTTGTTTGTTAAATAATGCCATTTATCACACATCTTTCTAAGAAGTTTCTGGAACAAAAGCCGTACAATTGTGTATCACGTAGCAAGATACAATGGGTCCTCTAGTTAAACCCTCAGCAAATGAGGAACTCATTCAAAGGAAACGCTCAACCAACGATTGCAAGTCAAAGGTCTTTCATGGCACCAAATGATCTCAACCTTTTTAGGGACGTCTATGGGCGAAAGTAAAATGAGCTACTACCGATGTGATATGTAAACTGGATGTGTTTGGGATTTTTGTTTTCGTTCCAAAAGGTGAGTAAGTAATAAGTAATATTGGGATTATACGTCATGTCTAATATATTGCTCCTGTATGCTTCATTAAAATCAATTTATTTTATGTAGAGCAGACCTCATTTCGGTTGAAAGATTATAAGTGCTTTATCTTATACGTAGCTAAATGCTACGGCGTATGTAAATCGTAGCGGTAAATTCCATCAAATGTGTGCTAATGTAACAAAGAAATAATTATGAAACCGAATTAAAGAACCGAAAACGACAACAACACAGCACAATTCAATATGGTATTTATGAGATTATTTTGTGCCAATAGTAATTTGTCTGAAAAAGGATTTTCTTCAGTTCCTAACAATAGCACAGGCTTATTTTGAATAGGTATTAGGTACTTACATTCGTCGTTTATTTTGGTTTTCTAGCCTTCTAGAGAATATATAGCGTTGTATACTCCTACGTATAGTGATGTATATCCCGGGCTAAGACAGAATAGCTACAATCAAAGGCTGCGTGAAGCGGTGGTAAATTTGCTTCATTCGTCACTATTCGTAAGTGGTTCTTGGTGCGTTCTTTGGAACTATGTGCTTATGTGCGGAATGTTGTGGGAGATAAGGAAAATTTTGGTGTATGTATAAGGAAGCCTATATTATTTCTCTGGAGAAACTGAAGAAGAATTACATGTGATTAAGATCCGAGATTGAGAGGTTTTTATTTTGGAAAATTTTGTCAATAATTTACTAAAGATTTTCTTCTATTTTTGCAGAAATGATAGCCATAGTTGCACCATTGCAGAAGATTGGTTTTTAAATTCAAGTCGAATTCATACAGAAATTTGGAAATATACATTGCACAATAAAAGGAAATTAAATATAAATAGGTAAATACAAAAATGAATGAATCATCTTGAGATATTAAACATTGAATAATATTTATAAATTTACAGTTTCCTACAAAGTAATGAGAAAATATAACCAAGTTTAAACATAATTTATGCATTCGTATAAACTTTAAAAAACAACGGAAGGCATCCAAACAATTAAAACTTTAATAATGATTTAATACTCTTCAGTTACGGCATTGTACCAGAGTTTATCTTTGCAAATTTTACAGCAAACTTTCTTATGATAACTTACTCTTTTGTCAGTTTCTTTTTATTATACAATGTTATAAAACTGAGGTCGATGCTGTTTTTGACGATCAATACTGTTTTAATTGTTCAATTTCCAGGAATTCTAATAACATTAAATGACGTGAGATGACATAGAAAGGCTTTTTATATAAAATAAATTTTGTTAATTATAAAACAAAATATGTTTTTATTGGCCTTTCATATCACAATATTATGTATTGTATAAACTGCTTAATTCCTTTTCGGGTAAATGAACGCAAATAATTCGTCAAGTATTTTTTAGTTTTAAAATAATCGTAGTACATAAACATTCTCTTAAACTAAAATGTAAAAGTAAGATAGTAGAATAATTTGTGAATAAACATAAAGACGCTCAACATTTACGGCTCCTGCGACACAACTTACATTTTTACGTTCATTTGAAATTTAAAGTGTTTTAGCGTGATAAAAAATACTCGACAGTTTAGAGAATAACATAAATTATGTAAATGTGTACAAAACATTGTTTTGAATGAGATTTTTTAGTGTTAAGAAAAATATACGGTTAATTTTAACAATATAATTAATGCAACCAAGTCCCTTAGCGTAAAGTTATACAACTTAATAAAATTATTACATGATTTCAATATATTATACTAAAACTCAATATCTGATAAAATGTATACAATATTAACGAAACATTCAAAAGTGCTCTATTTTCTAACAGTTTAACATAAATAGCAGTAGTGACTTGAGACTCTTGAATCTTCTAGTTTTCTGAAAATTATACACATCATTACAAGTGATAATGAAACAGGTTCCAACATTACATGGAAACCAGCGTCTCCCAGAACCAACACGCACTTGGCCAGTGTGAAAATACCATCTAAATATACTTACCATTACTATAGAAAGGGAAAATATGGAATAGAAATTATATTTATAGCATTGTAAATTTTGTTTATTATTTTATAGTTTATATTTTAGTTCTGGCATATTGTTCTATACGGAAAAACTAATCAAAACAAAAGTCAACCCCATTCGAGAAAATTCCAGAACATAATTACGTTCCATTGAAAAATTGGGCGCGCGAGAGTCCAGCTGAGTGATTAGAGCGAGACAAATGGACGCGTTGATGTGTCCCTAATTACGATCATAGATTATACGGGACCACTGGGAGCGGATCCAAACTGTTTTAGAAACTCCCATTGTTTATATTGATTTCGATTGCTGATTTGTGTTTAGTGTGCACACTTTTGATTGTCAGAAATGTTACAAGATCTCTTTGAAAGCTTCTTTACGTGTCGCGTAGTCTTATTCGTTTTATAATGTTAACAACTAAACTAACTTAAATTACGATTATAGATTGGAACCACTGGGAGCGGATTGAAACTGTTTTAGAAACTTACATTGTTTCTATTGATTTGACAGAAATATGAATATTTTAATGTCCATAAGAGCAATAAAGAAATGCTATTTGAAAAATTTGCAACTGCTTATTTGCATTATATCAGATTCAAATCATAGCTTTGGATGACATTATGCACAAATCAAGCATGCCATATTGAAAATAAATATAAATAAAAAATAATAAATAAGTATCCAATTAACTACCATTGAAAACACTTAAATAATTAATTAATCGTTCAATAGACTCCCAAAAAACGCTGAGGATATTATTAACGCTCCAAAATCGGTCGCTAAAATCCAATTACGATCGTAATTAAAGACGATATTTAATTAATTATATTCATTGCATAAAACGAGGGGAAGATTATTTTTTACGTTCTTCATTCTACGCAAATAATTCTGTAATCTCGAATGAATATTAAGAGCGCTTATTCAATTTAACGCAAGTCAAAATCTCCGCGATCTATTACGATAGATCGCGGCTTGCGCTATCCTTTTACTATGAACAGCATAGGTCCACAGGAGAGCGCCGAGCAACATGTCCTCTCTCTGGAAAGGCTCGCTGCCGACTGATTTGAATCGGGTCGCGCGCAGTGTTTTATAGTACTTTAAAAAAAATTGTAGAAAAATAATAGAGGTACCTTAGTTGATTTTTTAAATTTTATCTTATAAGTAAGACATTCTTTTATTGCAATATGTATAAATTATATTCAATTAAGTCAAATATCTTGGTGAAAATAATCATTTTGACGACTATAATTTCTAAAAAAATTCACATTGTTGTGGATTTTAATTTCGTAAGTTAGGAGTCCAAAATAAAAATATCTTTTAACTAACTATTTTAATAAGGATTTTTGCAGTTAGTTAAAAAAAATTGTGTGTTAGATCTGTCAGCAATTTCAGATATTTTTAGCTTCGAAATTGACACTAAAAGTGAAATCAAGTAATCATCGGCTCAGTTATCTTGATGGTAT
Source organism: Colias nastes (assembly GCA_907164665.1). Classification (NCBI taxonomy): domain Eukaryota; kingdom Metazoa; phylum Arthropoda; class Insecta; order Lepidoptera; family Pieridae; genus Colias; species Colias nastes. The sequence continues at coordinate 44,763 of CAJQZM010025472.1, forward strand.
TCACAAATACTGTATTAATTGAAAAAAACTCTTAACTAACCACATAGACAATAAAATTTCCTAAAATTATTAGTAATTCATATGTTTGTAAGATAAGTGGTTGATGGACAATCTGGTTTGAAAAATCACATATTTGAGCCAAACAGCGCACGGACCGCGTACACGGCCTTAAGATGTCGTCAAAAAATTAAATAGAGCCAACAAAATGTTAATTTATTTTTCTAAGGTAATCTTAAGGACCCTTGAAGATTGTTATGAGCAAGAGAGATATCGCTGTAAGTAATTTCGTTTATAATTAAAAAGGTTTTAGAGACCACGTAAATATTCATTTCATGTTTTTAAAACGTTCCATTTATTAATGGACAAACGCAGTAGAAATGAGTATTATTTACGATAGTAATTTAAAACTATAAATTAAAATGCTTAGTATCTCAGAAACTGTTTGTCTAAAAGCTTAATAGGGATAAGTTTTACGTGGTTAAGAAATACATATTGATTATTGGCGTGTATTTTAAGATAATAATTTTTAAAACATGACTTAATTAAAAAGTTTTAAAGTTGTAGATTTTTGGCCCATATTCCGCCGATTTTCTACAAGCCTTGCACACTTTGACAGATTGAAAAAACATAAGCCTTTTAAAACCTACAAACATGAAACAAAAACAAAAATTTCGGCAAAACCATCAGGATATATTCAGTGTGGCGATGGTGGAAACGTATAAAATATTTTAATAAATCTCAAAGCGCTAGTTAGCGAATATCTGGCAACAAACATAACTGGGTGAGCGGTGGCTTATTCACAAATCCTGCTGACTGCAGCGCGGCTGTATTCTGGAAACGTTTATTTGTGGACAGGATAATGGGATAAATGATATAGATATATTGGTACATTGAGTTGGAAAATGAGAGGGAGTAGAGAGAAATATTATTTGTGGTTAATATTAATTTGCTCTATGAATGACTCTATGTGTAATTTATTCTGTAATAGAGTAATAGAGAGTATGTGATATATTATGTATAATATGTGATAAGTGATAACATAGTACTAAATTACATTCTTATAATAATAATAATCTTTACATTTTATATGGGTATACACAGTGGTGCCATAAATATAATAATCTCTACATTTTTAAATTATAGTAAAAAAATTGATTAATAGTAATTTAAAATTTAGTATCTAAATTATGCATAGATTCAAATAAAAAATATATATATCGTGGATAAGAAGACAAACTTGTAATATTATTTGTTCGACTATTCCCCAGAATAGGGCCGCGTTTCTGCCGACACCGCATTGCAGCAGACGGATTATCAGCGACGACTTTTTTCAATTAACAATCCAAACGCGACCATGATTTACATCTAAACGTAATCTGTAATTAGCCGCGGCCTTTTTATAAACAGATCTCGAGAAATGTCTTAATGAATTAGCCGTTAGGCCTTTGTTTTGGGTTCTTACGAAACTTTTCTAGTTATACGAACACGGGGTGGGAGATTTATATTTCGTGTTTTAGGCGAAGTAAAATAAAAGGCTAATAAATACTTTTTGTAAAGATTTTTATTAAAACTTAATCTTGTTTATTTTTTATTAACAGCATTTTTGTTGGCGTATGATTTTTTTATTCACTCAAAAATTTGCTAAAATCACGCGCGTTTGTTTTCATAAAAATATTCTGATTTAATCATAATAATGTTTTGTTCTTAATTTGGTTAATAGCGCGTAATTTCGAGTGCAAAGTCCATACGGGAATTTCCGCTTCATTTTACGCTGCAGTTAATTAAAACGGTTAAGGGTACCTTCATTCAATTTAATTTTACCTTAGCACCTGCCGCCTGGATAGAGAAGCTAAGAGAGGTGTCGTAATTTTCTTTGTAAAATGTTAATAGATTGAGCGTTCAAAATCCTTGATCCAAACGTCGTTATAAGTTTTTAAAGAAAATGCTTTGCTTTTTCAATTTTTGATAGTGTTTGGAGGTCGTACAATATAATATTATTGTGTGTATGTCTGTGTGCATGTGTAGCATGTTTTGTAATAAAAAAAAATTAATTACTCTATTTATTTTTCTTTTTAATTTGCCTTGTGGCCATATGCCCAACATTTAATTTTTATATCACATAGAAGACACTAAACCATAATTGAACGAATTCATTATTCCTGTATTTTATTATACTTAAGTTAATTCAGTAGGGAAGAAGGATCTTCAAATATATTACAGCTAGATAATGTATCCCATTCGTAAATAGTCCAGTTATTATTCGTTAGTACAGCATATTGTTTTGGTAATAAACGACTTAATTAAACGTGAATTAGTGTACACCAGTTACGATTAAACTCGGATATTAACATTAGCAGAATTCTCGGAAAACTAGTCTTATAAATTAAATAACTTGAGTGTGGATACGGTACACAGATGTTAACTCATTATTTATTTTTCTGCATATACTTATCTACACGTGTAATACTTAGTTACCTATATAAAATAAAACTAGTTATTCCGCACGGTTTCATCCGCGGAAAAATCAAGGTGTAGCTTATGCGTTATTCAGGTACATAAGCTTAGTACCTATATCACTGTGGTTTTTCTGTGAAAGACATAACATCCATCCATCCTGACAAAATTTCGCATTTAGGTCGAAGTAATATTAGTTAGATGACGCATTTATATCTAATAATAGAATTAGAAAAATGAATTTACAAATTTATTATATAATTTTATGAAGTTTGTTCAAGTAGGTAAGGTCTAAGCTCTTTATATTTTAAATCTTATCGCTAAATTATCTTCACTCTATACCTGTAAGAAATGTCATCAATTCACTTCATATGCAGTCGCTTAATTTGTTTGGAACACAATTTATCTTCTCACAATGAAAATGTACATAGGTATTGCGAAAACATGTAACTTTAAATGGAGTGTGGAATTAAAGATGTCTACCTTCCACGGCTTGACATGGATAAATCGAACTTTCTAGTGTTCTCACCTACCTCGGGGACATAAGAAGTATATTAAAGGACACGTAAACGATCTTCTTTCGAAATTGGGGTAATTCGTTCGTGTTATGTAGTGGAACTGGCAAAATATTGGATGTTTTGCTGGGTTGGTAAGGGCCAATTCCGTGTTAAGAATCGATAGTAATAAAAATCATTTGGAGTTATTAAACCAGTGTTTTTAAATTGTAAACTTCTTTACAATTTTGTCTGAGTTGATTTTATATGATTTTTATATGTTGTTGTATTTTTTATGACAAAAGTACATAATATTATTGGGTAATTCTCACGAAAACCCGAAATTCTTGTCCTTGGAGTTTATGTAAAAATCTAAGAAAGAAATGGATGTTACTAATATTTCTATACAATCCTCATAACTATACCTAACACTTTCACATGAGATTTTCGAGCTGTATAAATAAATAAATAAAAATGCATAACCAAAATGTTCCTAATATCATTCCCTCACTATGTCCCAAGTACCAATTTTATTTACTTTTATTTACCAAAAAAGCACAAAAATCATTCGAATCATATTCAAGTAGGCTGTATTGTATAAACATATTATATATTTATTGGAAAAACCGAAATAAGCGTTATACAGCAAAAAACGAATAAAATAATTAAATATTTATTAATGTCTCACATAAATAAATCATTCCCTCACACTATTACTGGCAGTTGAATTATGAACGCATTTCAAATAAAATACGAACGCTACCATTAGTTTTTGAAAGTTGGCACTAATGTCAATTTATCAAAATGGCGAATTTTTTGTGATTGTGTTCGGATGTGCGCTGCAAAAAGATTTTATTAATTTTATGGCTAAATTAAATTTTTGACCGTCATTTCATCACATTCTAAAAAACCAAAAGGTAAGCACTTTAAGTGATTATAAGTTGCACAGATAAGATGGCTTTTGGGAGTTATTTTCTTAAGCAGAAAAATCATTTCCAAAGTAAGGTTATGTCACGAGTCCTTTACGTTTATTCTTTATTTCGTCATTCCCTCACCATCATTCCCTCATTAAAGTTTATGGTGAGGGAATGATGATATATGAGGGAATGATTTTTGGGTGGGCTAACTGGCTCTTTTTATTGTTATCTTTTAATTAACTCTTGAATTTATTGCTGCAATATTGTTGTAGGCTAAAAAATGTCAAGAAAAAAGAAGATAAGCAAAGAAGAAGCTAAATTGAAAAAGCAAGAATATGACCGAAAACGCAGGGAAAAAATGAAAGTTGATCCTGTAACACTTGAAGTACTTCGCCAAAAAGAAAGAATTAAATACCTTAAAAAAAAAGAAAAAGGTCAAGTTAAACCTATATCCGCAATGAGTTCCCGAGAAAGAAGACAAAAAAGGAAAAACTGGAAGAAAAATAGTCAAACATATAGAAACAAAACGATGAAAGTGCGAAAGAATTTAGCAAGACTGTTAGATGAGACACCGCCTCCTAGCCCAGAACCTATGCAAAATAATGATCAATTAAGAAATTTGGCAGTTAATCAGAGAAGGCAGCAACTCAGAAGACGTAGAGGAATACTTTATGCAAAAATATCCAGATTACAGGAAAAATTGAAACAAGAAATAAGAAGAAAAGAGAGATTCCGTAAGAGATGTCAAAGACAGAACAAAAATAATCAGTCTTCACCAGAAGCTAAAGTATCCGCTCTCTTGAAGAACGTCCGCGTTCCTGAAATTGTTAAGAAGAAGCTTCTTCTATCAGAAGTTATTACTAAACAGCTAAAAGATGGGTACAGTAATTTAAAGAAACATAGTGAAAAGAAAAAGTACTATGAAATAGTTAAACCAGATCTTTTGAAGAAGCATAAACTACTCAGCTTATCAAAACAGTTTTTCAAACAGGATTATAAAAAGAGGGTTTCTAGAAAAGTCAGTGATAAATTGATAAAGGTCAAAAAGGATGTTCAAGATTTTCAAATGATGTTATTTGTACGCACAGTAATATCACTCACAATATTGGTGATAACGTACTTATCAAATGGGACGAAAATGTTTACCCAGGGGAAATAATATCAGTTTCTGAGGAAGGCGCTTTAGTAAAGTGTATGAAAAGAGGAACTAAATCTTGGAAGTGGCCTAAAATCAAAGATGAACAGTTATATGCCTGGCATGACATTCTGAGGAAGATTGAGCCTCCAAAATTAATCAGTAGGGGTTGTTATTTTATAAAAGACTTAAACTAGTCTAAAAGATCTGATTAAGATTTAATTGTAATTTTAAGACTGAATCGTTTAAGATTACAAATTTTAAAAGTAGGTTACCTACTAAATTAGAAGTTAATTTTTGTTTTGTTGAGTTAATACTAAACGTTCATTTTATGTATGAGACTAAAGTTTAAAATAAGAAGTTTTTCTGTTATAAAAAATGCTGTTAGAAGAATCTTTAAGTTAGCAAAGGTTTTGTTATTAAATTAAGTGCTATAACAAATAAAAATAAGTTTAAATTAGAGTTATGCCAAAGTGCTGCAATAATTTTGTGATTCGCTGAAATTACTCATTGATCTTACTTATTGTTTAAGAACAAAATTTCATTCAATAATTAAAGATTATACTTAAAAAAACATTTTATTTGAAAAGCTTCTTGACTTGTCTGTAATAATAATAATCATTCCCTCACCTTGATTGTCATTCCCTCACTTTGATTTTTTTTAATGTCCTCATAACTTTTATAAAACGCGATAATGTTTGGGACCACTACATAATTAAATTCAAGTAACATTAGTACTATCAAATTCACATACAAGAAATATCAAATAATTTAAATATTTTTTGGAATTTTAAGATAGCCGAATTTCGCCATTTCGTGAAAATTACCCTATTATGTTTGATTGTTGGTATTGAAAAAATTAACGTAGGTATTCAAGTTTATCATCGTATAAGTACCTGAAATTTATACATTAATTGAACATTTTTCAGCAATGAACATAACGCTATAATTAACATCTTTTGAATTAATTTTAAACCTTATTTCACAGAAGTAAGCTACGAAATACAATCAATTTGTACCTCCCACGAAACAGAAAGGCCTTATTAGCTAAAAGGAAATAATGAGTCGAAACTCTTTCCATTGTGTTCAGAAATATAACATGGACCATTTTCCTATAATTGGTAATTTCCTTTGTTACAAATAATATGGATTGTACCACATTTAGGGTTTCGGATGATCTCTTTATGTCTTTTGTAGAGCGGCGTTAAATAAATTAATAAATTATACGAAATGGAAAATTGTTAAATGAGTATAAGGTTAAATTAGCAAAAGTTTATGGTCTTTTGTATAATTTTTTTGTATTAACTTTTAGTTATTTGTATGAATGTATTTGTTATAAGGCATGTCCTCACGGAGCGACCAGCCTCGCGAAGACATTGCCGCGCGTAGCAGCTCGGTCACTGTGGACGCGCCTCGATCGAGAAAAGCGCGTATGGCGTCAGTTTTTGACTGAATCAAAGAAGTGAATCTAAAAATAACACTCACGATTTGAGCATTTTTGTCTAATAATAATTTATTGATGTTTTATTTTGCTTTTTAGCTTAGTTAGCCAGGAATCTCGAAAATATTGCTGAAATATCTGAGGAATTTGGATCTGAATAATCCTCGTAAACTGAATAAATTTCTTTGACCTATTATAAGAATTCATCCTAACTATCTAGTAAATACACATTGAGATAATATTACTACGTATGGAGGAGACACCACGAACAAAATCTGTGCGCCATTTTTTTGCTCTAACTAAGTTTTAAAAATTATTATCTAGAATTTATATTTTTTTTGGTTTTTATGGCATTCAAATGCTTTATAAATATAAATTTATAAAGAAAAGGTCGTGTTCCATCGTTACAATATTGTATTCACTGAAAAGTGCTTCATATTGGTTGAGATGGTTGTTAAATCATCTCAATAGATGGCGCGCGGTGTGTCCCTTAAGACACATAAAAACTGAAGGAATGGAATAAATTCGATTGCTCAGGCGGGTCACGAGTGGCTGAGTTGGTTAGGCATCCGCCCCGGAATGGCGCGAAGGATGCGGGTTCGAGTCCCGCCTCGTGATCGAATTTTTTCTATTCTTTATAAATTTATAATTATTATCTAGTTAGGTACTTACCGATGAAAGTTATTCCTTTGCACTTTTCCGTATTATTTGTATTATTTGTGCAATATCGTAACACACACGAAGGCATATTTGATGCGTTTCACTTTAAAACAAATAAAAAATGAGCGTGCAGTTACGCCATATGGCGTATGTTGAGCGGAACATAAGTGATGTAGGCGGTGTCGTCTCCATATGTATATCTCAATGTAAATACACCTAATTATTAATCTTTGTTTGTAATTATTGTATAATCCTGTACAAACAGTCTATCTGGTATTCATATATTCTACTTCTAAGCATCTTAAAATATCTAACCGTTTTAAGTTAAAACGTTTGCTATAATCGGTCCCAAATGGACGCAGCATGCACTGGGACATCAATCACTGTCCTCTGGACCAATACCTTAAGCTTGGCCCACCTGCGCTAATGAATGGACAATGTGTAAGTATGATTTATTATAAGAATCTTGTAGTTAAAGTTAGTTTTATACTGAGATGTAAGTATGTGAAAACAAGGCAATGATTTTAAAAATCAATTAACTCAAACTCAAACATTTATTTATTCAATTAGACTTTTTGTAGAAGCACTTTTGAATCATCATAACATATTTTTAAAATATATTTATGAGATGCCTGTAATAAAAATATGAAGAACGCATGATGTACATTGTACAAGTAGTACCTATGCATTGCGCCTAAATCGCACATTGAGGAAAGTGTACCCCATGTGTATATGTTTCATTGAAAGTAGATTATTAACTAAAACTGTTTATACATATGAGGTTAAAAATTAATAAAATTATAAACTTTGGCTAAAAGCTTTGAGAATTTTCTAATACACACTATCTTCTAATCACCTCATCATACCTATCAAATCATGCTTGCATAACGCAATGTACGAATCAAAATATCGTATAGATTTCGCACTTAGATATTCATTTCAACAGCAATAATTCTTAATAAAATCAAATGAAAACCTGGTAATTACTGCCATAATCATTAGCCGTAACAAATGTTCTCGCAAATTAATTACAATTTGGTTGTTAATGTTTCGGTTTTTAGTTCGAACGATCGCCGTAATGGGCTATGGCGTTAGACCCTTGTAATTTGGCCATTTTCAGTCGTCACGTTTTAACTTACAATGAAATTCAATACGAAAACCCGTAATGATATATTTTTTACGATCATTGTTCTGTATTTCATAGAAATGATTCGGGTCTATAACCTAATTTTAATATAAAATAGGAGATGTACTTAAACTCAAAAACTTATTCAATTAGACTTCTTTTAGAAGACCTTTGAAAAATCATGATATAGTTTAACCATTTACCACCTAACTACTAAGGCAAGTTCTCAAAATATGAAATGACTCTTATATAATATTATAACTACCTATATATTATAGTGAACATGTTATAAATTAGTCTTTTTACCAGGGTTTGTTCGCGTGCACCTGCTATCGTGTGACAGCGGTTCCTCATAATTCCCACTCCCTGTTTCACCCCTTCAAGTTTTTTTCGCGACAAAAAATAGGGTAAGTCCAGCCGGTTCAAATGCAGAAATACGTCACAATGTACAAACATAGTTTTCGTTTGTATAACTATGTATAATATGTAAATACAGTGAAAACGAATACTCATTCACATTTGTGGATTATCTCAAAGTTTGCAGCAACAAATATTTATCGAAAATATACAACAAAATTTCAATCTGCATCGAAATCAATCAACTTTTCACCGAGCTTCGTAGAACTGACCGAAGATTTAAGAAATTTGTTATTACGCCCGACTTCGTTTGATTATCATATTTTTTGTTCCACCCTTCTTCTTATTTTTCCCCAGCGATTTTCTTTTCGCTATTTGCATATTGAATTCCGATATAGCGTTCAAATTTATTACTATACTTTGAATATTGTATTGTATTATTTTAGTGGTCTATGGAGAATTTATTTCCACGAAAAATTGCCGTGGAATATTGTTTTCTCAGTACCGAAATGTTTTTAGATGGTGGAAAAAAGTCGTAAATATAAATTTTCACGACAACTATTCCGATGTTCATATTTTGGTTACGTGTTTCGTGTAGGGTAGGTACGTAGGCACTAACATAATCATAATAAGATCGGAATTTAGGTAGCATTTTATGACCTAGGTTACCGCAATAAATTTTTATCCCTATTGTATTTGTATTATGAAAACTTTATTTACCACGTGAAGAAATCTTGTGAACTCTTTAAATAAATAAACATAATTCTCTTTATCATGATGTTAGCCCTGTTTAAATTATAAAACAAATGCCTGTCCATTGTCCAACCCAAATCGTTCATTACCATCCAAACCGTCCAACATTATCACCCTATTTACGATATACTTGCGCCTATAAACCTCGTCTTCTGCCTCAATAATTTACATGGAAAGTAATACCTTACTGTCTTTTTACTAAACTGCAATCGTAACTCAAATTGTCCCAGCGGAGTTACGTGGTTTTTCCGTAGTAGGATTTACCGTAAAATAGATAGGCGAGTGTTACCTGAATTTACAGAGTTCCGCTAATCACCGCAGGGTAAACAAAAAGTGGAAGGTTTTTGCGGCGTCAGTTAACAATGTTGGAATTGCGCCAACACAGCGTTCCAAACGCTTATAACCTAACAATCAAGCTTATGGCGAATGAACGTTTCTGTTTCACTAACGGATGCTATGTGTGATTATGTGCTAACGAATGCTGGTTAACTTATTTAAGGAATTACAAGGAATTATTATTTTTCTAATTTTGATAAAACTAACGTTAGATGATGATCATACGATAAGTAGGTAGGTACTTATCTATACAAAGAAAGTAAGTATACAAGATAAGTCAAGATAAGAAGCAAAGCAAGCTTTGATTCGATTATATAAAAATCAAAATAAAACACACCGATATGTATAGTCAAACCAAACTTGAATGAAAAATAAACAATTCTATTTTGAAAGGATTTTAATTAAGCTTATTTTAGTATTGTACAATTTGGTAATGTATTGTGTTATAAATGAATCCGTATCAACCAAGAGAACTTCACCCGTATGAGCCAAAATGAGCCAGAAATTATGTCGCGGTTGGTTATATTAAAAAACTTTTTGAAAGTCGGGCCTGTTCGTTTCTATTGCGATCACACTCCACTTTCATAAAATATGAAAAAAGTTTAAGGACCCTATTTGTAGAAACGTTTACGGGAAACGAAAATTTTACCGCTTTAATATATGTTTTGAACGCTTTTGTACCGTTCGCGCAATATTTTACTTAGGTACCTTAATTTCCTTATGGTATTTTATGGTCATGTTACGTGTACGCTTTTAATGTCTCGTTCTGGATTCTGTTTCGTAAATGATTTTCTGAATATTAATTTTCAGTATAACTATTACGATGGATAGGAAATATTTTCTTATAGTCAGTAGTCACTACTTTTTTAGTAATCACATAATTGTACTAGAAATGAAATCAATAGATCAAACAGTTTTTGAAGTTGATATAAAATACATCTGAACCATCTCATAATAGTTCTATCAATTACTACATTGCGGAAAAGTTGACGTTGCACTATCAATTTCAGAACAACAACTTTTAACCCTGAAACACGGTAGTCTTGAAAACATAATCAGATAGATTTAAATGTGCAAATCAAACTAAAATAAACAGATATTCAATACAGTATCCAGTTTACAAGCTCGATAGAAACGGGCATACAATTCCTTAGCGGATATTACAGCATCCCTCACGGCTGAACGTCCTTTGATGTACGACCCACACCCGTTTGAAATGTCATCCATTTCTTGCAGAGTCGACCACTGGACATGAATTTATTTGGTGCAAACCTTACTCTGTATTGTGGACACTATATTTGTATTGTTGGCCAGTTATCACTATCACTACATAGTATAAAACAAAGTCGCTTTCTCTGTCCGTATGTATGCTTATATCTTGAAAAATACGCAACGGACTTTGATGCGGTTTTTTATAATAGATTGGTTTTGATTATATCAATTTGATTGGATACCTTACTCTGCATTGTGGACACTATATTTGTATTGTTGGCCAGTTTTATGGCGGTTAAGTATATGTTAGTAGGTGCTCAAAAGTCCTAATTAATGTTAGAGCTAATGTGTGGGTTAGATTTGTGTTGATAAGTGGGGCATGGTAACCTTGTATATGTACTTATTATGCGAACATAATAAATTAAAACGTGTAATATTTTATATTAAAACATTATTTTTGTCAAAGCGTAGAGCTGAGTGGTAACGACTACCTATCAATACTATATAAGTATATATACTATTATAGTATTGGCTTGTCGTAGAGTTATTTTATTTTTATTATACAAAGGATAAACGAGAACATAACTTCCTACGCAGACATCTATTTATATCACCAGAATCACCAAAAATAACTCCTTTATTTAAACGACAATTCTTGATACAGCTGTAATTGCGTCGTAATTTATTTCAGTCTCCGAGAGTTAACAGGAGTGACAGTGAAAAAGAAGTGGTAGCGTTGAACAAATGATACAACTGTTTATTAACAGCCTTGTAACTCGGCTGGCCGGTTGCGATGCGATAATTGTTACATGCATTTTGCACTATCTGATTGTAACATGGTTGTAGCTTATGCTCAGTAAGTGAGTCTTTAGTAACGTATGTGGTTAGGTTTTAATTACGAACGGTTAAATTGTATATTTTCAATGAAATGATTTGCACTGATACTGAAGACTGGATTTTAATATTTAAATTAAATTCAATATTTACAAAAAGTGATTTATCTTCTTGAATGGAATGAGGGCCACAGAACCACAGATTACTTAATAAGTAATACTATGTAAACTGTTATTTTTTCCTTGCCAGATATCAAACATAAACCAACTGTGTCCGTCCGCGACCTAAGATCTAGAAAATCATGGAAAAATATTTGTATTTTTACATAGAAACAAGGCAAAGTCACCTAAAGACTATTTCTACAACCATTTCTAATAAATCTCCGATTCTCAATTAAGTTATTACGACGTCTATATTCAATTAAATTATATAAATTAATTAACACCCTCGCTGTTATCTATTTACTATCTATAAATCTTTCATCGGCTAACAACTATGTAGGTTGAAACTTCCCGAGTATAATTAAGTTCTTGACCCTAAGGGCTTATTACACGATACTATGTTGTCAAACTTGTTAATCAGACTTAGGCGTTAACATACTACTGGTAAATTTGCCTAGTGTAATGTTAAAGTTAATTACTTTTATAACAGTTATTTATGCGGGTTTGAAGATTTGTTGCTATGGGATAAAATACTCTTTATTGTTAATTAATTTCCTTGTTTCAAAATAATATTCTGACAAAGATAATAATATTTATTATGCCGCAAAGGTATTTATGCTTTCTTTCTATTTTTCTTCTCTTTTTATTATGTTAAAATAACAATCCTCAGATTCGCGTGATAATTTGATGAAAAGAAGAAACCGATGTGTATATCCGGACTATAGTTTGTATCTATTTCTATTCCAAATTTTATTCAAGTACATTTTGAGAGAAAGATTAACACACAAACATCCATCCATCTACACTAATTTCGAGATTACTTCTAAATTATTTTACATTTAAATTATTTAAATCTATTTTAGAATTATATGTCTTTCAAACAATATTATACCATTATACCTTATTTTGTTTGACAGTTCATACAATAGTAAAGTTACTTTTATTTTGCTGCACAAGGAGGCCATTATTTCTCATAAATTTGAATCCAGTTACTGAAATAGGAGCCAAAAGAGCATTTGACGACGCAATATCAAATATCTCAGAAGGATAATCAAATTATGCTTTCACAGACTCAGTTGGCTACATTGTGTTAGTGGCTAAATTTATTTGCCGTTTGTTTTGTTTTAGAATTTTCTTACCTTTCTAAAGCTAATTGTTTGATATGAGTTCACTCGATTTAACATTTAAAATAATGTCTGTTTGAAGGAAAATGTTAAAGAAGTTATTAAGATAAATTTTGAGAATAAAGGGATACAGTTACTTCTTTGTTATAAAATTAAATCAATATGACAATAAACCAAAGAATAATATACTTACCTTTAATTACAAATAATGTTTTAAAATGTTATATTATGTCTGTTTAACTAAGTAAATAATATTATAGAAAACATTGCCAACCACTTAGCGTTTATATTTAATCAATGTTGTGACTGTGGTATATTCCCTGATTTATTAAAGTTAAGTAAAGTTATTCCTTTATTTAAAAGTGGTGACCAAGAAGACTGTAATAACTATAGGCCAATTTCCATTTTACCAACTTTGAGCAAAGTCTTCGAGAAATTAATTTTAAACCAATTATGTAGTCATTTTGTATCAAATGGTTTACTGCACGCCAAACAGTTTGGTTTCACAAAGGGGCGCTCTACCACTGATGCTGGAATAGCTCTTTTGTCACATATATATATATAAAGCATGGGAAAATTCAAAGAATGCTTTGGGGATATTCTGCGACCTTTCTAAGGCTTTTGACTGTGTAGAACATACCACTCTATTACGGAAACTAAATTTTTATGGTATTAAAGGTTTATCTCAGGACCTCATAGCTTCATATCTTCAGAACAGGGTACAAACCGTTGTTGTTAATGGAGAGAAATCTCGCGGTGCGCCGATTAACATAGGTGTTCCGCAGGGATCTATCTTAGGACCGTTTTTGTTCTTAGTATATATTAATGACCTACCTTATTATTTGCAGGATATGTGTGAAATAGTACTGTTTGCAGATGATACCTCATTAATATTTAATGTGGATAGACATGACACAAATGTTGACGAAGTAAACTCTGCTCTTTTACGCATATCCAATTGGTTCACTGCTAATAATTTATTGTTAAATGCAAAAAAAACAAATTGTGTAGAATTTATCCTTCCAAATGTAAAAAAGGTGAAAAGGGATATTATTTTAAACGGGGAGGTATTATACCCTGTGGATTCTACTGTTTTTCTTGGTTTGACACTAGATGAGAAGCTACAATGGGGGGCCCATGTTGCCACCACCGCTGCTAAGCTAAGTTCAGCTGCATATGCAGTTCGAAGAATAAGGCATCTCACCGATGAAGACACGGCTAGATTGGTTTATTTTAGCTACTTTCATAGCATTATGTCCTATGGAATTCTGCTATGGGGCAGGGCTGCAGATATAGAAACTATATTTATATTACAGAAAAGAGCCATACGCTCTATATATAATTTACGTGCTAGGGACTCACTAAGAGATCTCTTTAAGAATACTGGTATCCTCACTGTACCTTCACAGTATATATTTAATAATATTTTATATGTACACAAAAACGCAGACTTACACACAAGAGTAGGAGATAGACACCGTTATGGCACAAGGAACAGAAATAAAATTGAAATGCCATTTTACCGGTTAGCTAAAGTTAAAAATTCATTTATGGGCCAAGGTATACTTTTTTACAATAGAATTCCTCATAGTATTAAAGAGTTTAGTAGTGCTAAATTTAAAAATTATGTAAAAAACGTATTAGTTCAGAGAGCCTATTACAGCATTAAGGAATATATGGAAGATAAAAACCCATGGAGGGTTGTCGCGTAAAAACCACAGGACAGTTCTTTGGCATATTATGATAATATATACGTACAGTTACTTACATATTTTGTAAAATTAAATTGTAATACTGAAATGATTTAAAAGAGCAACTATGGAGTTTCTTGCCGATTCTTCTCCATAGATACTGCTTTCCGAATCGGTGGTAAATGTTAAAAATATGTATTGACGTTTCAAAAGTGCTTCTCGAAGAAGTCTAATTGAATAAATAAATGTTTGAGTTTTAAGCGTTGTTGTAAAAAACAAAATATATTATAATAATTTAAAATTACATACAAATGAAGATTATTTGTATGTAATTATTAAAAATTTAGGATTCAACTAAACGTAAATTGGACGTGAACAAGGATTTAATCCAGTAAAAGCAAGCATAGCAATACCATTTAGATTGCACACATTTAGCGGGATTTGATTATTCGTTAGCCGCAAAATAATACAAAGAACATGCTGGCATTTCGGTTCTTATATCGGATTGTAGCTAAACGTACAAACAGTTAGCCTAACGAAGCGTTAACGAACAGATAATAGTCGGGCTCCTATTTATGTTTCCTAATGTAACAGAGTATTGTTAATAGATTGGGGGCTGGAATACAGCCAGCCAGCATTACTATAGGAACTCGTATTTTGTGCAGTTCTCACTTGAGAAAAATTGCCGGATTTTCAACTCGATGAGGACCATTTGAAACTTGCAGGATTATAGGGCTCTTTTGTTTTCAGAGTAAGAGTATTTGTCGATAAATTTACTGACCACAGTAATCAATACTGCGTTATTGTTCCAATTGAGTTTGAAGTACCAAAAACTCGTAGTAAGTATCAAAAATTTGGTGATTCTATGAAGAATCATAGTGATCGTTTTATAGTTACACACTTACTTTATTTTAACGAAAATCTTTCTTACCTCAGTGCTTGCAAGTTTTGAAAAATTTTCACATTATGTTGTCGAAGTTTATAGCCACATATATAAATAACTGAAGCTATAAACTTTTAACTCACCAAGCGAAAAACTTACAAAAATATATGCAACGTAAATGTCGAATAAAGCATTTTTCGCTTGCGTACTCGGGTGTAAACTACTCCCTTGTTACATACGAGTTTTCACATGTCGGGACCCGGGATACTGCCTTGATAAAATGTCTACATTAGTGATCCATTTTAATGGAAACTCTGACAGAATATTTTTAACCATATTTAGATAGCATTCTATGCTATTTTTTGACTTGGGAATCAGTAACTAATGGAAATTTTCACATTTATAAAGTGATTAGTATCTTGACTGATATTTTAATAGTGTTTATCTTCGATTTAACTTTATTATCGACTCCTTATTGGCAAGTAGTAAGCTCTAAGATTGCACAACCGGTCAATCAACCTGTAGAATTTAGGATTATTGGACTCAAGTCTGTTGCCAATTGTAGCTGGTCTTAGTAATTGTCCTGTCTTTAACAGTAAGTGAATGTGTTCTTCCTCCTGATATACTAGCCGTTTAAAGATGCTATGCCTAGTTACGGTTAAATACCACAAGACGGCATGAAACTCAATTTCTGTTAATCTTATAAGACATGATTTGTTAATTGTTGCTGCAAGGTCTCCAAAACAAATCTCGAAGAAGATCGGAAATAGATAATTGACTGATAAACTAAAACATTTTTTGTAGGATGAGTTTTTATTTACTGTCGAACCCATGAAATGTAAGCTATAAAAATGCAAGATTTCCAATTTCCCATAAACCGAAAAACATCAGTTACCTATTCCCAAAATGTACAACTTTTTCATTCTTAACGATCGCTATAAAAGCGCCTTTTAAATTTTATTCCGGCTTGAATTGCGTCGCTTTTTCAGTCATTTTTTACACAACATTAAGTCCGCTTTATACTTTCTGTTTACGGCGGCGAAGTTAAAATGTCCGACAATTGTTGTATCGCGTAACAAGCTCAGAACTCGGTGCGGTTTAGTTTGAAAGACATGATAGTGGGGCATTATTCGTAATAATATATGGAGAGAAACGGCGGCTCTTTTTCTATTCGGAAACGTCATTTGACCCCGTTTATGTTGTGTTATTTATAGCTTTTGGCGGTGTCTTCGTTTCAATATTTTTTGCGGGATAAGTATAGTAGATATATTGTGTGTTTACATTTTGATGTTGTATTTGGTATGGGTTTCAATCTTCTTGCTTGATCTTTGATTGCGTATCTGATGTTTTAATTAGTATTAGTAAAGATTTAGTACCTGGTTTATTATTAGTGCAAATAAAATGTAATTTCTTTTTTCTTTATTTCATCACTTTTAAGTCTTTGTGTTGTGTCTTGTTATAACTATACGGTAGGATGAACTTTTCCTGAGGTGTCTTGATAGACTTGGAAATATTATTAAGAATTTAAATGGCGTAAGCTGTAAGCTAAAATATTTTCAAAAAGTGAGACAAATTTTCTTTATTTATGATATCACATTAAAATCTTCTATTATTATTAAAATATATGTAACAAAACAGTTTTTAAAAAACTCAACCGAAAAAGTCTTTGTAAGATGAAAGTATTTTAAATCCTCCAATACTAGAGAAATTTAAAAAGGTTTTCAACTTCTTGAAATCGCAATCTCACGGTAAGTGCTGAACGTCCAAGAGCATTAAGCCACTCATACAGTCTTATTGCAAATGAAGTTTTCATAGTATGTAAATGTATGATATGTTTAAATATAGTTGCGTTTGAGATAAGGATATGATTTATTATATTGTGAAATATTTTATAGTTTGTACAGAAAAAAAGTAATAATAGTGAAGAGTTGAAACTTTGCCTTCGCTGTGCCGTAAACTTTTTATTCAATTTATAAGTTTATACTCGTATTATGTAGTGTGCTTTTTTTACTTGCACTCGAAATTAATTTATGGCTAGAACGTTTATATTAATGATTTGAATAATCGTAATTTGTTTTTACTGGCATAAGAGATATACATATAGACAGATTTAGATTTTTAGCAAACAAAATTATTACAGGAACAAATTTACACGGTTAGGTTAGATTTATTGTAGAACAAGGCCGTCAGCAGCCTTAAGGAAGACACATTATTTTACTTTTCTAGAACTACTCTGTGGAAATAACATAAAATGAAACAATAGAAGTAAAATCAATAATTTTTATTTATTCACTTTTGATATATTATGTGAATGTATCAATTAAAATGTACACTGTTTATGGCACAATACATAAATTAAAGTTTACATTATTTATCACTTTAAATTCAAAAGTTCTTATGATAATAATTATTGTTTCTTACATTTACTGACTTAGTGACTCATGGAAGCTTTTAGTCCGTTCGTAAAAAAAA
>CAJQZM010025473.1:0-22515 GCA_907164665.1 Colias nastes
CCGTACTTCTTCTCTTCAATGACATATCGGATATGCTAAGCACATTTTGAAGTACACAATACTGATACATATGTACACTTTCTTACACAAACATGTCTGAAAGTTTACGTGAAGCTATCGATCGTACTTGCCTTGCCAAACGTTACATAACGGTACCGAGTTTTGAACGCTCCTCGTAAATATACCTATAGTAGTATTTATAGATCTTTGGGGCTAGTACTGTACAGCTTTGAAGCCTTACAGGCTTCAAAGCTCTGGTTTACGTATTTAGTAAGATTCACTGTCTCTTTGTGGTATGATGTTGTAGTTTGTGCTATCCCTTGCTGTTCATAAAGATATTGTAGTATCTCTGGGGCTAGTTCTGGCCTGTAATGCTACAAAGCTCTGGTTTGAGTATTTAGTAAGGTTCATTGTCTCTTTGTGGTGTAGTTTGTACTATCCCTTGTTAGATGGCAGTGTGATGCGAGCGATGTAAGCCTCTATTGGAATATTTATGTGGCCACTTTGATGTCTCCTGTTAGAGATCTCTAGTATTGGACCAAGCTACAAAGGAGATTATAATGGCATAAATGTCACATCCCTGCCTTTTCTTCGAAATTTTATGTTTGTCAATTCTGTCTTGAGTAAATATAGAACTGAAAAATATTGGTACATAAGATATTGTACACAATTAGCGGCTTTATTTATAAGCCATAGAATTTAAAGCATAAGCATCTAAGATTTCCACCTGTTTAAATGGTCTCTTAGAGAGAGATTTTATCCTTCATTCTGCCCTCCGAGACCTTATATCCGTGGGAATCGAAATCGAAATTTGGCCTGCTGTATCATTAATTCGCAAACCGCAGCACGAAAGAGATTGTGTCACGTGATTTGGTTAGATTGGTCTCGTGTGTTTAATTTTGGTTTGTGTATATGGGAACTCTAGGTTCGAATAAGTAACAAGGAAACAGCTTAGAATATGGTGTGCTTAAATAAATATCTTTTTTTCGTGATATTTTAAATATCCACCGAAAAAAATTATTTACGTACACTAGTTGAGATGTAAATGGTAAAGGGCCTAATTTTCTGAAGTGTGGAAAATGCCATTAAAAATATATAGGAAGGTGCAATTTAAGTCATTCTTTTCCACAAAAATTTCCACAAAAAGTGTTTCGCAATATTTTCCACGAAAATGTTACCATATCGATCCCATCAAATTCAAACACCATGAACAAATAGTGCCAATATCCAACAAAAACAGAACAGCCTATCACAACAGCCATAAAAATAGTTCAACCAAGGGGTTGAAAGTAAGGACTTTGAGACGCCATTCCAATAGCTCAGAGGCCTCCCTAATTATACTCTTGGACTCAATGGCTCATAAACAGGAAATATAGGCGTATAGAGAATTTCAGCACCTAACATTACTGACGTAATGAAAACCACAACCCGTGTTCATTTGAAACAGAATAGCCTGCACGTTGATTGCGAGGCGACAAAGCTTCTCATTTGGAAAGATAGATTTGGAATATTATGTATTTTGTATGGAAAATAAGTATCGCAAATTGTAATATTTAGTGTTGTTTTTTGATTTCATTTACTTTAAGGTAATTGATTGGGTCTTAGTGATAAATTATTATTACATACTAGCGGTCCACCCCGGCTTCGCCCGTGGTACATATTTACGTTTTCTCTACATAAGAACCATCTTCGTACTTCAAGGAATATAATAAAAAAATAATTATCGAAATCGGTTCAACCGTTCACACGTGATGCCGTGACAACGCGAAACGGGTTTCATTTTTGTATAATATATAGATTATTATTTCCATATTTATTTGATGTTAAAATTCGTAAAATATGATAGAATCGAATTGAGTCGGTTTGACTTTAACTTGTTATTGTTTCATTTAATAAAGAGTTTATTAATTACCTACTTATATCTTTACTGGTGGAATTTATGTAAACACAATTCTACTATAACTTGAAAATAACCGTTTTCGTTGGTTAACCAAGCTCGTAGAAATTTTCCTCTATATTTTTAATTTAATTAAAACCAAAGGTTTTCCGGAACAATTTCCACACTTTTAGCTAAACAATAGCTTAAAACATTTAATAGCCAATAATAGTAAACATAACAATTGTATATAATATTAAACTTATAAAAATGGCACGAATGTTGTCTACATTCGCGCCATACCTACTCGAGTTAAGTTTATGTTTGTATTTCGCAATTCACGTATGCATAAGAACAAACTGTTTTCCATAACTTTCATAGAATTTCATTTAGTTTTAGCTGTCATAGTTTTTCCTTCACACAGAAACTTATTGTGATAATAAAAAACAAAAAATACTTACTCAGTACTTAGTAGTGAAAATGAAATATTTTCAATTATCATTTTCAAAATTAGTTATCATTTTGACATTTCGCCGTCCCCGGAGAATAAAATGATAATCGCCATTACCATAGTTTTATTGTTATGCGATATTTGAAGCCTACGTAGCCTAATACATCTATACAATTTTTTTTGTAATTTTTCTCCTGTAATCCACAAAGTTATAAGATATTACAATAATATTCACTGCTTTTTCCCAGAACATATTCGTACTAGAAAATAAAGATAGTATAATGATAGTGAAAAAGTTTCTTAACTCTTTATGTGATAATAACTATTACAATAATATTCTCGGAAAAACGAATCGGCGAAATAACGACGAACGCCTATTATCATTTTATTCTCGTAAAAATATGTTTTGGCGCCATTCGTATGACCATGTAAATCATGATCACGATGATGATCAGGAAGACTGATTTTTATTACTTTTTATTGTGTTCATTTTTAATATAATAATAGTTGATTACTCTAATATTGTCTTATTAAAAAACCCCAGAATAAAAGTTCATTGGATATTATCCATGAATGCATATGTCCAATATGAACGAGAATAAAATGATAAGTGTGTATTAGTAAATTTACTTCACAGTCAAATGCTACTAACTTTTTAAATTTTAATTATCTTCAGTTCTCTTAAAGTTATTAAAAATATTTTGATACGTAATTAAAGGTTAAAAAATTAGCTACCACTGAGCCTTTTTTTATCTCTCTACGTCTATTGCTTGGCAAGTTATAGTCAATTATCGGTTTTTTATTTCTCCTGAACAATTGTGTTTTTGCAGTTATCATTTTATTCTCCGGGGACGGCGATTTATGTTTTAACAAAGTGTATCTTTTCATAAAACCTCTTGATAAATTAGTATTTTTATTTTTAAATATTTAAACCAAAATAATCTACGCAGTTGAATTCTGAACAGAATGAACTGTAATCTAAAACAAAACCCAACTTCATTACTCACTACATACCTCAATTTTCAAAGGACACAACCAAGTACTATACTACCAAAACATCTAGCAAGGACCAAAATCAATAGCTTATAGAAACACGCATAGTGCCATAAAGGACCTAACAGCTATAAATTTTGCCCAAAACTATTACCTGTGTAGCTAAGCGACCCTTGTGATTATGAACACCTGGTCCGGATTGGAAATTGGTAAAATATTTCTGAATATCTCCATAGGCGTTATGTTTCAGTAAAAGTGTAGGAATTTTGTTGAAAATCTATTCTTCTCTTTCATACTTTTTTGGGTCACGTTGACGATAGATTTTCATAGTAATTGTTTAGTAAGGAAACGAAATTTAGCAACAGAAAGGGTAATTAATCTGCCATTTCACAACATTGTATAAAACAAAGTCACTTTCTGTGCCCCTATATCCTATGTTAACCTATGCTTAAATCTTTAAAACTACGCAACGGATTTAGATGCGTTTTCATTTAATTTAGTCAATAATTATGACCTAAACACAACCTTACATGACAATAAAGGTAAACCTCGTTAAGCACAATACAAAAATATCATTTTTATGAAAAAAAAAAATTACTTAAAAGAAAAAAAAGAACATCGTACAATTCAAGCGCTCGAAGCAATTAATTTTCGTAACGTTTATGTTTTTATAGCAAAGTTAATTGAAAGCGAGTGAAAGTTGATAAAATCACATCGATGTATGAATTTCATGATTCCAATACGTAAAGTAATTGAAGTGACTGCAATGAAACTTTGCTTTGACGATAAA
Source organism: Colias nastes (assembly GCA_907164665.1). Taxonomy (NCBI): domain Eukaryota; kingdom Metazoa; phylum Arthropoda; class Insecta; order Lepidoptera; family Pieridae; genus Colias; species Colias nastes. Next base: position 4,111 of record CAJQZM010025473.1, read on the forward strand.
GCCTGGGGACATGACAGCTTGTTTTGAATGTATTTATATTTTGCAAGCAAACATTGTAACGTAAAATGTAGGCTATTTTCATTGGTGGGAAATGGTGTAAAAAGTGACAATGAATATTATCTTGTTAGATTTTACGTACCTACGTATTATAAACTAACTAAATATAACGAAAGATTACGCATTAAAGATAACTTTATGCAGGGATGCAATTTGCAAAAATATATTTCGTCGATAGAAGAAGAACAAGTAAAAAATAGAGCATGTTATTTCAAGAAACATATTATAATTAAAAATGTATTTTTTTTTTCATTGTGAAATTACGAATCTAGTCGTGCGCTAGTATGATATCTTTAATAATTTCGCTATAACCCCTGTATTCTTTTCTGAAATATTTCATAAATACTGCCTTCTAGATATTTAACAAACTTATTTTATGAACTTAAATATTTAAGTAAATTTATTTTTGTTACAGATCAAACATGTCCATCTCTGAGTTCAGGCGGAAGAAGCTCCTCTATGTCTTCAACGTTTTCTTTGGTAAGCTATTTTTTTTTTAATTATATTCGTATTATTATGTTCTGTGACAATTAGCATAATCTAGTAATTTTAAGCAGGTCGGAGTTATAAATAGTGAACGTAATAACGTAACGATATTAGTATTTTCTTGAGTTCATATTTCAATGGAATAAATCACGTTTTAATCAGAGATTTTTAATTAAATCATCTTATTTCTAGATGTCAATCAGAGCGGTACCATTGAACGAAAAGACTTCGAGCTGGCCATAGAGGTAACGTGCAACATTTTAATCATAATAATATATCTAAGTATAAAGTAATTCTTATATTTTTCAACAATACTATAAACTAATAATTCCTCGAAAAAGAAAATTAGATGATTGTCTTGTGACTTAAATGTTTCCTAATTTTGAATAATAAATAGGATCTATCTGCTGTTTATCATGATATTCCTAACGAACATAAGAAACGTTAAATATTCTAATGACGATGGTCGAGAACATTCCACGTTCAAGACCTTCACTCATTAATTATGAAACGCTCACATACATATAATATTCTACAGAAAATCTGCAGCCTTCGCGGCTGGAAGCCCGGCGATGCCAAGCACTCAGAGACGCACGAAGTTATGATCCAAGTCTGGGACGGGCTTAGAAAACGAGCTGACTCCAATAAAGATGGACAGGTATGACTATTTTTTAACAAACTCAAACTCAAACATTTATTTATTCAATTAGACTTCTTCTAGAAGCACTTTTGAATCGTCATAACAGTTTTAACATTTACCACCTGCACTGATTCGGAAAGCAGTATCTATGGAGAAGAACCGTCAAGAAACACCATAGTTGCTCTTTTATAATAATGTCAATGTAACATATAAATTTTTCATAATAATATTAATATGTAGATATAGCTCGGTATGTAGATATAACATAATGACGCCAACGAACTGTCCTGTGGTTCTTACGTGACAACTTTCCATGGATTTTCTTCCATATATTCATTAAAGTTTTATATTTATTACTTTATTTATTTAATACATACTAGGTACGCCCCGCGGTTTTACACGCATTGATTTGAGGAATATTGGTCATAGAGTTGTTACCGTTTACTTCTACATGGATATTAAGGAATTGAAGACTTTAATGGGTTTTAAATGCGATTTATTCATTACTAGCTTTCCACCCGCGGCATCGCTCGCGCAGTCAAAGAAAAACCCGCATAGTTCCCGTTCCCGTGGGATTTGCGGAATAAAACCTATCCCGGGGTAAAAAGTAGCCTATGTCCTTTCTCGGGTATCAAAATATCTCTACCAAATTTCATGCAAATTGGTTCAGTAGTTAAGGCGTGATTGAGTGATTGAGTAACAGACAGACAGACAGAGTTACTTTCGCATTTATAATATTATAGTATTAGTATGGATATTATTATTTCTATGCTCGGTTTAAAATTACTTATAGGAACGTTCAATATCAAAACTGTATTTATCATTTGTTCACATTATATTTTACTGAATATAATGGCCTCTTAAATCAAACCTTATTCAAAGCATGAATGTTTTTCTCAAGTTTTCTACATCTATATGCGGGAAAATGGCAATGCAACTGCAAATCCATATCACTTGGTAGTAGATGGCCCTACACTAGCATGTCAAGCTGATTCGTGACCTTTGAACGACCATTTCTTAACCTCTTACGGAGAAAACTTATAATAAAATCGTTTCTAAAAATAAATGATGAGGTAATTTTAAGTTGTGTTAGTGCTAGTCGTTAAAAACGTTTTCGTGTTAAATCCCTTCAAAAAATTAATTGTCTACGTAATGATGTTAAAATTTAGCTTTTTAGTATGTTATACCTGACTTATGACTAATATAGATATAGATATTTCTAAATTTAATTCATTTTTATAAACTTATGCAAAATGGGCCGCGTTGATTTTTGCTTGTGTTATAGGAATGAAACGACTGTTTGTATGTTATATTGTTGAAGTGAAACTTCTTTATCGGGGTTGGAAAAAAATTTAGTGTAACATTTTTTCGTTACGCGTGACATTTTTCCGTTACGCACCATCTTTTTCTTATCCCTACCTCGCGTGATTCGCGCGTATTTCTGTAATGTTGCATATATAGTAAATTATTTTTTGAAAAATAAGGTCATAAAAAAGTTTCACTTCTTACGTGTGTACACTAGTACATGCACACATTTTTGTTATACATTCTTATTAGACACGTACAATATACATAGATACAAAAAAAAAACTATAACTATACATCCATATTTTTTCTACAAGCATCGAATCCACAACCTTTGACAATTATAACACAGCACCTTAGCATCAATAAAAATGTCATATAATATATTTCCATAGCCCCTTTGGAATTTACTATCAGCACGTAGTATAATAATCGATATTCATGGTCCCAGTGTGGCATCGGTTGATCGTAAAGAGGATTTGTAAATGCTATTCGAAATAAGCCCTATGGGATGATAAGAGGGATTAGAATTGTTTCCTTTGTACTAAAATAATAAGGACTTCTACAGATACATTTAATAAGGAGATGGTGTAGGTGTGATTAATTTGTCGATTATGTAATATAATAATACTTTCTGTTTAGATTCTGATAGATTGAATATATCTAATACTATCTTAATATTTTTAGAGAATCAGAAATTATTATTATGTCGCATAATCGATTCCTAAATCTATAAATTACTTAAAAATTACACAAAAAATAAAAATGGTTTAAATCCATTTTTACTCGAACATCGTACCTCTAAATTTTTTTATCTTTTTTGTCTCTTTTAACCCCATAATTTGGCGGGCCGTAACCCATAAAATAAAATGTTGCGGTAACCCATTTATCACTGGACTACCCATAAAAATTAATCCCATCAGTCTCGCTTTAATCATTCTGAACACATTTTTCACTGGAATGGCTCGCAGTTGGCTTTCATTTGGACAATAAAGCTTAATTTTTATTTATACATGGATCAATTGTTTGCAATTTTCTCTATGTATTTAGATAGGGAAAGCTTAATAATTTATTGTATTATTACGACAACTCAAAACGTGGTATATAGATTTCGGTGCATATTAATGCATTACATAGGTATAGGTATCATACTATATATTACTACACAAAGTTTCATCTATTTCATAGTAGTACTAAACAAGTAAACATATTTTAGTTGATATGCTTTTATTTCGTTTCGATTGTGTCAGAATTGTAATATGTATAATGTATATGGTACCATCTACTTTACACACACTTCAGTATTTACACACAATTTCAGTATTCTTTTATTTCTGACATAGAATATTATTATTATTTTCCTTATTTCCAATTGTACCTAAGGGGCCATCCATTAATCACGTGATGTTTTTTTGGCATTTTACCCCCCCCCCCCCCTCCCCCTTGGTGATACGTCGTGAGGTTTAAGACTACCCCTCCCCCCTCTCCCCTATATCACGTGTATTTTTTCGTACCTGCAAAGAATCTATTTTTTATTTATAAAAAATTCTGGTATAAGTATCATCTAATTTTATTATAGAAAATTAAAGACTATAATAAACGTTCAGAGGTAGACAGAAAGGTTGCAGTTTGTTTTTGACTGACATAAAAATAATGAAAGAAATGCGAAAAAGTTTGTTTGTACTAGTACATGAACATTATTTAAAGTACAATATTTTCGGACCACGGATTAGCAAGACTTTCTTCAACGCGAGTAACTGGATAAGCATCTTATTAACTAAAGATAAATACATGTAACGCCGCTTTTCGGTTGAGTATCGCGCGCTTGCCGAAAAAATAAGTACACGTGATACTTGACTTTACCCCCCCCTCCCCCTGATGATAGTTCGTGATTTTTTATGGAGCCCTCCCCCCCCCTTTCGAGCCGCACGTGATTAATGGACAGCCCCTAATAGATAAAATCTAACAAAAACATATTTAAAAGCTCTATATTTAGCCTTTATACTACTACAAAAATATTCCAGACAGTTTTATCACCGGATTAAAGTATTGCGCAGATAAAATAGGTTTCAGATTGTAGAAAAACCTAAATAAACTGAATCCCGTTAAGCGAGTTACACTTTACGATGTAACATTTTATCTCGCTTCTATATACTGTTGTTTTAATGTCCTGGGATTAAAGATCTTTGGAAAGATTAACTGACTATATGACAGAGTTAGTCAAAGAAAAATCCGCATAGTTCCCGTTCCCGTGGGATTTCCGGGATTGCGTCATTTTCCCGGGATAAAAAGTAGCCTATGTCCTTTCTCGGGTATCAAAATATCTCCATACCAAATTTCATGAAAATTGGTACAGTAGTTTAGGCGTGATTGAGTAACAGACAGACAGACAGAGTTACTTTCGCATTTATAATATATATTAGTAGGGATTAGTAGGGATTAGTAGGGATTAGTAGGGATTAGTAGGGATTAGTAGGGATGAGTGATGGTTTTGTTACTCTACCTCATCTTCATCATCATTGTCCACTGCTGGACATAGGCCTCAGTCATGGCACGCCATTGAGCCCGGTCATTCGCTCGTTGTCCCCAGTTTTGCCCAGCAACTCTACCTACTTCTCTACCTTTTTTTTATAGCGGGGAAATCTTCCAAAGATACCCACGGCCCCCGGGGAAGGAGCCGTGGGTTATGTCGGATTCTTACCGACTAAAACCCCACTGTGTTCCGTCGAGCGAGGTATTGGTTGGAATTCTTCCGCGACACTTACTACTCTACCTACGTATCTCTTATGGCACCTTTTTCTTAAGGATCATTTAAGAATTGAATGTTATAGAGACAAGTAGTAATTTAAAGATTGGTTTTTGGGACAAAGTGGGGACAAGAGTGGAGAAAATTTTTGTGGTTTGTTTCTAATTATTATGAGATTAGCATGAGACAATACAACGGCAAATAAAAATATTAATTTCATAATATCATATTAAAAACTTGAACCAGACAGACAGAGATAAGCATGCTACATTTTAACATTGAATAATATACGTTTTCACACTTAAACTTTTTTCTTTTTGTATATCCTCAACTACTTATCTATGCTTAGATATTATTGCCGAAGTGAGTTTGTTTGTTTTTATTTATTTCACACGAAAGAAACAATTCCATAACATGATTTATATGTTTGAACAACCCGTCCGAGATTCCTGTGACCACGCTATTAAAGCTCTTATAAACCCCCAGGTATCCGTAGAAGAATGGGTGTCCATGTGGAACGACTACGCGCAGAACCCCTCAGCAGCCCTCAAGTGGCAGCAGCAGTACTGCCACTTCATGTTTCAGCTGGAGGATGCCAGCGCAGATGGTACCATCGACTGTGATGAGTTCACCACCGTGTGCTCGTCGTATGGCATCAACCCGCAGGAGTGTAAGGCCGCTTTTGGGAAGATGGCTAAGGTAATTTGGTAATCTATGTATTGAGATCTTTTGACATACTTATTACCAGTAGGTATAAAAAGATTTTTAGATCTATGCAATAAATATTAACTACATATTTAGGGCTTATGATACTGGTCATAACGTTGTACAAAGGACAGGTCAATGTGGCTTAGGGCAAGATGGCTGAGTAATGTTTTATAATAATACTAGGTATGCAAATTGTTTTGACGTCTTCTAGGGTATAGATATAGGTATCTATATCTCATCTAGTTCAGAAGACAGAAGTTCAAAGTTGATAAAACAATATAGGTATTATTTTTTAATGACCATAATAATCTATCAAAATGTAAAACTTTGTATTCATCCCTTAAAAAAACCTTATTTCGTACAGATTAAACATTAATTTCATTTTTCGTTTTACTTATTATTTTATCAAAATAAATTTTAAACCAAAAGTAAATAAACACTCAAGATACTTCAACGGAAATCATTAATTTTGTTTTATACCACCATCCAACACAATATTTCGTGACTACGCCTCATTCTATAGTATATAGCATAGTTAGAATATACTTCGACTTTCAGCGATCCCTAATTTTACGAGAAAAAGAAAATAGCATATCGAATATTTTCTTTGGGCATTAGCACACAAATATAACCAAAATGTTATAAACGCACATTTAATATACTTACTTATAATAATTGTAAACCCCATACTTATCAAAATTATGATTTCTTTTTTAAATATTAAACAGTACAGAGTATATTTCCGTATATTTCAGAGGGATTGCTCATAGCCTCGAGTGTGCGCAACTAAATTCGTGCCGAAACATAAATATTCATGTAATATATGAAAAATAATCATAACAAAGGGATTCCCTTGATAAGCATATTTTAATCAGGCGTATATTTTCAGAAATTTTAGCAAAAATGTAACGCTTTGTAGAAATAAGCCAAGCGAAATGCAATCTTATCTACCACAGCATAAAGCACTCTAAAGCTGAGATTTATACAAACACAGCCGTTAATTAAATTTTCTGTAATTCACTCCAACAGGGCAAGGCGAATGTCTCGTGGGAGGAATTCCAGGAACTTTGGAAGGAGTATTTCTCCACCGAGGATCCTAACGCACCAGGAAACTTCATTTTCGGCAGAACCAGCTTCTAAAGGGAACCCGTGAAAAGATCTAGAACATTCCATTTAGATTCGAGGACCGTTTTAAATCGAGTCCGACGCGGGCACAATTGGATTAAATTTTCTGAAATAAAACGCCCGCGGGGACTGCGTCAACATTACATTTTAATTTTGCGTGGTGTTCAGAACGTATTAGTGTAATTTACTCTTCTATAGTCTTTCTAGACTCGTTTTCATCCTCTTAAAGCTCAAATTAGAAATTTTCAATCTTAGCTATTTACAACGAACGTTTACGAATGTACTTGTAATTGTAATGTGGTTTTAAATTCCTTTAAATAGTGTTTAATTTTTGTAATATTGTCGAAATTAAGATAACTGCCATCGACGCATATGCAATTCCAATTTTAACATTTATTATATACTATTGGAATTTAAGTATTTGTTTGAAATTTTAAAATATATCATTATAATCCGCTATTACACACCTAGATCAATTTATTGTATATATATATTATAATTAAATAACTGAAATAAATGATTTAATGTCCTTCCAATGTGTGTTTTATTTTCACTTCCCCCTTATACACTAAACCCAAACATGTACTTAATATCATAGGTAGTTGCATTCTTGATCATTAATTATTATTAGCACAATAGTTTAAATAGCACAAAACATAAGATTAAAAAAACTTTTTAAAACAATAAATAATTACCTATGCACCCTACCGACTACCGTACATAATATAAGTTAGCTATATCAGATTTTAGCGTAGAGATTGAAGAATCTTTTAAGCGTTGGTACTATCCATAATATTCAAATAAAGAACACAGATACATTTCTCAAAACAGAAAATTATGGAGTAACATTTTTTCGAGTTGAAACAAAAACACCCATACAACTTGTAATCACGTAAATATCACCAAACATTGAGAGCACATATTTTATCAACAGAAAACTTCGAAAAAAGTCATAATACCAAATTTCCAAAAAGAACTCGTATCAAAGAACATTATCACAAAGCAGAGATATAAAGTTGAATTTATGCGGTTGAATTGAGGCCATCATGAAAATTACCCTAATTTGCCAACCATTTTCGAAGTTACCGCAAGTTATAAAACATACCGGAATGGTTTTGCCTATCACACCGTAGAGCAAAATATACCTTTGGGAATTAATATTTGAGGTTATTTTTGTTTTGACAAAATAGCTGATATTAATAGTGCTATATGAAATTGGGGGAAATATTTGTTTATTTATTATTTACAGTACATTTATGAAAAAAAGAAAAAAATCGCATTAAAATTTACGAAATAGCATGTAGTTAAACGACACGATTACAACGACAATCTTTACTCTATCGTCAGAAATATGTTTTTAGATTCATTTGTCTAGGCTAATAGACATATATACAGTATATTAGCTTTAATACTGATATTAATAGTTTTAAAATAATTCTAAATTAGGTCATGCTAGAGTCTCGTGGGCAAACTTTTATTATGTCTTCAACTAAAATTGATTAAAATAACCATTTATATAATTGACTTCAAAATTAGACTGTCAGAGCATCGTTATATTGAGTGCTTCTCCTTAGAGATTCACAGCTTGTAGAATGTATAAAATACCAACTGTATTTTCAAGAAAAGTCCTAATAGTGTTAAAAAAAATGTTTTTTTTTATGTTTTTTACGATATTTTTGTCAGTCTTTCACCTATAAACATATAATGTTTACGTGAATACAATTCTGGTAAAGATTTCTCGAGAATACTGTAGAAATTTAAATGCCGTCAAATAATATTTTATGATGGTGGTTATTTTATGATATTAATATGATGGTGTGACACAACAACGCACCATACCGCATGAACGAACAAAAACTTATCCCATAAAACCCCATTAATAATAAACATTTTAGGCAAAAAGCAAGCCTACCCACAATGTGTGTTGACATTGGAATTATGATGGGAAAGGCGAATATTTGTGTAAACATGTAAATTTTAACAAAAAAAAAATTAAACATAAGTACCTATGTAAGTTTTTTAAATTTATTTTAAACTGCCATCGCAAAAAACAACTTCTTATTTCTGCGTTTTTTTATATTATATTATTCTATTACTCAAAAACCAGACCGATTTGTAAAATTATGTATTTTGTTTGAAAAGTATTGAAACGAAAAGTGACCTCGGAGATATCTATCAATAAAATCTTTTAAAGTAAGTCTTCGCAAGGTTTGTGGCAAAAAAGTGGCTTTACAAATTACACAACAATATTTCAATAAAAAGGGAGGTACTGGATACGTTACTCGACGGGTGATACCAGAAGTGATGTCCAAAAGATTACACAGCTCAACAAAAAAACAATTTTTTTTGTTGCCCTGGATATTTCTACAGATTTATATAATTCAAGTACCCAGTTTGCGAATGTAATCATTAAAATTATTTAATTGGCTCTAGTTTTTTTTTAATTTGGATTTTCATATATTAAATTTTCTTACGGCCCTTCAGAATACGGGTTAATAACAAGTGTTTATTTTTTTTGTGAATTACGTTTTCTGCACATTTATTCGCTCAGACATAACCCTATTCTATAAAACTGGCTGTAGAATATCAGAATAATAAATGATTTCTGTAAAAAAATAATTTTTATGAACAACAATGTTCGGTTTGTATTGAGTTGAAGAAACCCAGTAGCACTTGGTCAGCAAAGTGGATAGGTATACGAAATTCCCTTGATGTTTTTATTAATAGATTTAGACAAAGCAAATTAATTAGGAATAATTAATAAATATGAGAATTTAGGCCTTTGAGGGAATCTAGAAGTATAAGAAAAATACCCGACGGCCCTACAGGACGGGCGTGTCGAAAATTGATAAAAGATGGAAATTTAACAAAATTTTATAACTGATGCTGAATGTAAATTATGGAGAGATATAGTATTGGTAAATTTAAGGTAAATTTAAAACACCAAATTATAAAGAAATTGCACAACAGTTGTTAAAAAACTTCATTATTTTATGAGCAATTACGAACATAAAGCTACACTTTCCCCACAGTCTCCTGGATAGATATATCCAGTAAATCTGCAAAAATTCTGTGAGAAACAGGAAGAACGCATCGAAAAAGAAGTAAATATTATGGAATAAAGGTATCAGGGTATATGGGATCGTCACATGATGGCAGATTACTGATGGTCCATAACAGAACTATTGTCCCAAAATTAACTAAGGAGAGAAGCTTATAAAATCTATTTCCTTGTACTATTTCATAAGTTTTAATGATTTTTCTCTATTTTTATATCCATTTGAATTAATTAAATACTAAAACAAAACAATAAGTAAAACTTTGTAATAAATAAATGATGTTAAACAAATATACCTTCTATTTCATGCTGCGTTTTAGAGTCTAATAAGAAAATTAGGATTAAAAAAAAACTAGAGCCAATCTACCAAAATCATTAATAGTTTTATATATAATATGCATTAAATTATTCGAAACCACTTTCACATCCAGGGCAACAAAATCATTGTTGACCAGTGTTATCGATTGTGATACCATTCCGATTATAAATTCAAAATATTATCATAAATCGAATCAGGTACGTAAATAATAATTACAACGTAAACGTACTAATAAGATATGTAATAATAAGACCACATATCGATGCATTTTATGTTTAAATATTTTATTATTTATTGGTTTTTATCTTAAAATTTGGTTGTCTTTATGTTTAAATTACATAACATAATAGAAGAGTTTTTCTGTATCGGATATATTTTACAGAGTATTTCTATCGATTATTATAATCTATCGAACCATCATTGAATAATTCTGTGTAGACATCACTAAGTGGGCGGGGCCTGTCCATGAAGTACAATATTACTTGTATGACATTTCAACCTAAACAATACAATCCTTCATAGGCGTGAAGCTGTCAAAAAGCAAATAATATAATGGACAGAGTATAGTAGAGACTATCACAAGTTCGACAAGTTAAAGAAAGGGACGCCGCGCCGCGGCCGGTTCGATCCCGCCTCGTGAACGAATTTTTTCTAATCTTCGTTCTCAAAAGAAGAGCCAAAAATATCAATCAATAAGTACAACAGACGCGAATACAAACAATATTATTAATTCTTTAGCATTATCAAACCAAAACCTCAATTCCATTTATCCCCTTTGCAAACTGATTTATCATTTTATATTTATTCAGCTGATTGTAAATCAATATTTGTATTTCATTAAACCTTGGCTTGGCACCAATAAGGTTTGGCTTCGAAGTTATTGAAAACTCTACGAATGTACATGCAGTTGGTTAGTAATTAGTAAGTTAGTGTTTTAGTTAATTTAATTTATAGTCAAATAAATGGTTAATCTCTAATGTAGTTGTAGTTAATTTAACATAATATGATTTTGATTTGACAAATAAATCATATACATGATAGGTATAGTTAATGAAAAAACAATACAAATAATGATTGAAGGGTGTTTTGACATTAATCATTTTATAAAACAACTATTAACAGAACACAAATGTTCTGACATTTCTTGTTTGCAAGTAAATACGGTAAAAAGAATAAAATTAAAAACGAAAACTATTGTATTGATCAATATGAAATTATGCGTTAGACATTTTGTGCCAAGCCACATTTAACGGTAAGTAAAGGTTGAATAGTTTTAAATATGTCAAGGTAGAGTTTCAAGACAACTTATAATATCAACTTTCAGTTACAGCATTGATTTGAAACTAATAAATAATATTCTAATACTAACTGGCTACTTTGATTGACTGACCGATTGACTTGGTTGGCCTTGCTTTCCAAGTCAGAGGTCGTGGGTTCGATTCCCACCCAGGGCAAATATTTTTGTGATGAACATAGATGTTTGCTCTGTGTCTGGGTGTTGAATATCTATATAAGTATTTATTTAAAATTATACATGTATGTTTATCAGCCAACTGGTTTCCATAACACAAGCGAAAGCTTAGTATGGGATCAGATCGTGCCGTGTGTGAAAAATTGTCCTGAAAATATTTATTTATTATCATTATTATTTACTTTCTTACTTGAATATATTATGTGAATAAAGAGACATCAAAATAAATATCTTGAGGTTTTCTTTATGAAAACTAATAATACGGTTCACAAACCTGACAAATGATACCCTTTTATTCAGTAAATAAACAGGTATGAAAAATCATGACAAATGAATGTATCTTTCCAACCGGAGCTAATGTATGCGAAGAATAAATCATTTTGAAGTCAACCCAATGCGATTCATGTATGTGACAGGGATTTATATTCTGCATTCGATAAATACTTTTATTTTTCACGTTTAAAAGTTTCTTTATAGAGATATGCGCTTTCGGTATTGCCACAATTGAGAGATTAAAAAGAGAAATATGCACAATTAAAAAGATAAATATATGCACTACGGACGGTATGTCTTCTATTATTCAGGGAAATTTCGATAACTGCTACAACAATTTTATATTTATCTTTTTTATATAATTATTGTACAATGGGGAAGCGCTTGACAGCGATCTTGTCTGATGGTAAGCTAACGTGAGGCCGATAGAGCGCCCGTACCCTTCTCTTATAGAAATCCCAAAGTTTAGTATTAATTTTAATGAGTAACCTATACTATTTTTATTTCGAAAAATGATTATCTAATAAATTAACGTTCTTCACGTTCGTTCTTTAGTATTAATAAAACACAAATACTAAAAGTAACGACAGAAATGCACAGAGATTGTAGCTACCAATCTAAGTCTAACAGGGTCGAATAAAACCTTATTGTGCGCTATAAATTTGCTATTACGACACGATAAAGTGCTTAAATAAAATAATAATGTACTGCGGATTTTACGAGAGGTTTGATCTTGATTCAGTTTAGATGTTACGCCAATAAGGCCTTTCATTTTCGACGTTTTTAAACGCTTACTAAAAACGGGAGAAGGTAAAAATATGTAGAAGTGATTGTCTTTTTGATTGTAGTGCCTATTTGAGTTTATTTACTTGTCTAAATACTTCACATCTTAATATCACATGGGCAAATAAAACTAGTTTTAGTATCTACCTCGGGATATTCTGTAGTCTATATCAGCCACTTATCAAAACAACCTTCAATTTGTAGATTTTAGCTCTACCTTAATTAGACGAGAATGAATAGGTTCTTTCAGGACAGGCATCGTTTGCGATCATTTGCGATCGACCGCATCTACGCTTACCACCAGGCGGGATCGCGGTCAAATGCCTGCTCTATTATGAATAAAAAAAAAACACGAGAGAACACCGATAAATAGACTAGACTAATAGAGCTTTTCTAACCTAATACCGTTTGCAAAACACACAAATCATAACGCATCAAAATTCAGTCGAGTAGAAAAAATGTATCACGAAAACAAAGAAAATTCAATTAAAGAAACAGATGTGTTCTTTAGTGTTACAAGTAATCACAAAAACATATCCCATAACTCTTGTCCACTGTCCCACGTCACGTTTTTTCTCTAAATGATAATAAAAAAAGTAATATTGACACTGACTTTACTACGTATCTAAAATGGGATTCCTTCATTTTATCACGATCACACTGAACGTGACAAAACTCGCTGTTATAGTATTCGAACCGTTGGGTACTTACTGTTTACTGAGTAAATTGCCCTTAAATCTATATAAAGATACATGCATAGCTGAAAATATATATTATGTAGACGCACTATTTACAAAATAGTGGTTCAGATAGGGCGAGCAGCCTCGCGAAGCATTTTGCGCGTGAAACAGCTCGACCTGTGGTCTGAACGTGCCTCGCACGAGGAAATGGCGGCTTACGTATTTTCCTCGGCTGAGCCATGTTTACACTGTCCAAGCTTTTTCGCGCTTCAGGACCCGCCTATTGTCTGCACAAAGTAGCTGCTTGTCCATTATTAAGTCTTTAATACGTAAAAATTATTTTACGTGAGTAAAAATCAGTCAAGTGCGAGTCGGTCTCGCGACATTGAGTGTTCCGTACAAATAAGGTAAAAAAATTATCAGCCTTTAAAAACTAGCCTTTAAAAATTATGACCGTGCCGAACGTTGATAAACATCGATTATTTTATAATAGCAGTAACAGAAATTTACGTCTCTAAAAATTTCAAAATCTAATCTCATGATGCTTGAGATACTTATAGCCTCGATTTAGAGGGGCGGACATATTTTGCTCTTTTGGTACGGACCCCTAAAAATAACAAAATTACCAATTACTGTGTTTCACGAAATTGAGAAACTCGCTATTTGCATATTACTCGTAAAGCAAACATTCATCTTTCATTTATTTATTGCCTCCGAGCGTTATATAATTTTTCAAATACTCCCGGGGTAATTTTATTTTCTGACCTTTGTTTCACGTGACATTTCATATTAAGCTCATGTTGACTTTCTGTCCGAATGTAATTGGGTAATACATTTTCGAATCTTTTCATGAATGTCGTTACTATTTACGACGTGCTTTTTGTTATTTTGGTGTTTACTTTTTAACAAATATGTAATATCTATTCACTGTTCTTGTTGAGTTTGAAGCAAGATACAATGTAGCAGAGATGAATATCAAACTAGTTGAAACACCTTACATAGGATTTATCCAAAATTTGTCTATATTTTAATTAATAGTTTAGGTCTTAGGCTAATGCTCTACTTCTCTACCTAACAAAATAAAATCTAACTTTTGCATTAATTAATGTATTCTTTTTGTTTTAGTCTGTGGTTATCTATATATTTCTCGTTTGACATCAGAATTTATCTAATAATTATATAGAATGACTAATTTGTATTAATAATAGCAATAACAAAATCATACTTGTGCCTATTTATTTAACGAAAACACTAAACTAAAATAAAAGCAAAAGATACAAATCCAATCCCAAATAATCTTTGAAAAACTGAATACTTTCTATCTAATCGACTTATATTCCATCTAATTTACCCACCGTCTCCGATTTAAAATGAAATTCAAAACGTCAAAGACAATTTAATCTACAGTACCTAATGAAATGCTAAAAGGCCAAATCATTAAAGCAGTACCAAAAATAGCCTTTATAACTCGAAAATATTAAAAACTTATCTCGTTACAGTTAATTAAGAACGGACATAAATTACGGTCTAGTTTAAAACTTTAGAAGCTTCATTTAATTCTACTGAGAGCACGTTTATATTACAAGTACACTACTGGTATTATGAAAGCATTAGGAACATTACTGCTTTTATTTTAACGCCCTAATTCCTTTTATTATACACTTGGAACAATTAAGTGCCATGTGTTACCGTTTCGAATGAGTCCTTTTAAATGTATATAAAATGTTTTATATGTCCATAATATTAGTAGATCGTTTAACAGCCACGATAAACCTGAAATCTAACACCTGGATGACGAACAAAAATTATGAAACTATACTTTGAAAAATTTGACAATTTTTTTTAGAAACATATTATGATATGATCACTCAAAGCATAGAAGGTATATCTGGAGCATTATTTAAAATAAAGTTAATGTTCGTTGCACATAATATTATGTCTTATAGACTCGGTCACATCACATAGATCAATTATCAACTCAATCATGCAGAAACGTCTGAACAAATTTTGATAATATTCAATACACCTACAAATAACTGACAAATCTAAATTGCATATTATCTTTAAACTGAAATTTTTCAAACCAGGTAAATCCAAGAAAAGTGGCTAGTTTACAATCACAATCAAGATTACCTTTAAACCCTTCTAAATAGCTTTCTAGGTTGTTTCGTTTTTCATATTGCTATTATACGAGCAGTTCAAGAGACAAACTTTTAATTAAAGGCTTATCGGAATTTAGGTTTTGCACAGAGTAAATAAAACACAGAGTCAGTTCATTTTTGTTTATTATTAAAAATACAATGCATATGTAACTTTGGGAATAGGTAATTTCACTTTAGAATATACTTCAACCTATACCTACAAGGAAACTAGATAGCAATAGTGGGTGAATGCAAAAAAAGCTTTTGTTTCTTAAAAAATATTTAAAATATCAATCAAAACAAGCCTCGACGGCCATCTTCTGTGATAAACCTCCACTTTATGATGATTTTTTTGAAACTTGAGATGAATAGGTAAGTTAGGTAGTATTGGGTAGTAAGTAGTTATTCAATAAATAAATATTTTTTTCTTCTTATTTAGGTACTATCTTCAATCATAAGAAGTGTAGAAGTTCTTACTTCCTATTCAAATTCTCACTCAATTTACAACAGTTTACGTGACAATTAACACCAAAACGCCGCCTTCAAAACGACACCATGAATTTTTAAACCTACTCGATGACACGCTACGTGCATACAAATGCCGCTTCGCTGTGAAATGTCACGCCATTTCGTGCGTGAATCTCCGGCCAGTCGGCGTGCTACGTGACAAGTGACAGCTGGATAAAGTGTCACCGTTCGCAGGGAACGGGTTACGGAAAAAATATACTATTTCTTGTGTTCATGTGGTTGTTATTGCGCTTGGGATTTGTGGGTAATTTCATGTGAAAATGCAGAATGACTTTTTGAAACAATTGATATCTGTAAAGTATGCATGAGAAATGTCTTAATTCTTTTGCGTCGATTTTTCAATAATTCTACATAATAAAAATGAATCGCCAAATGTGTTGGTAAGCGCAAAACTCGAGAATGGCTGAACCGATTTCTTTAATTATTTTTTTTATAATATTCCTTAAAGTACGAGGTTCTTATGCAGAGAAAAAGTACCACGGGCGAAGCCAGGGCGTACCGCTAGTAGATGATAATAACTATAAAATCAGTAGTTTCAGAAAATTGTGATAAATGTTTTGAGCAAAAAAAAATTAAAATTTAATTTAATATATTTTAACTAAAATAATAAAATATAATAATTAATTCTGTTCTATAATAAAATCTGTCCCCCATTACTCTATACAAGAACATAAAATTATTATTTAGCTATCGCTTGTCCGGTGAATTAAATTGGAAAATGGCGGCCTTTTGCTTTAAAGTTGGACAATAAGATAGATTGATTAACTAAAGCTTATTAATTAGGAAAAACTCTATCGCTTCAATTTAGGAACCTCTCTTATCCTAAAATTACTTTTTTATTTATACTTAATATTATAAAGCTGAAGAGTTTGCTCTCGGGAACTACTAGTCCGATTTGAAAATTTCTTTCGGTGTTAGATAGCCCATGATTTATCGAGAAAGGCTATAACCTATATATCATCACTAGACATCGGATTATATGCATTTGCATGTTTGCATATGCAAATGCATAAAACTCTCTAATTACGGCGTTAGTGCATATTTTAGCCTTTTTCCCCAATCGTGCATATTTCGTTAGTAGCGGGAGCGGGAGGCATGTGTGACAATGACGTGTAAGCGCGAGCGCAGTGGCTGACTCCAGACCTGCCTACATCAACGGCACAGGTCGGGCCCTGCCTGTACAGGTTATGAAAAATGAAAGAAATGGCAGCAGAAATGGCGTTTTAAATATTGTCCAATGACATCAGTTGATGTTGAGAAGTCGTTCTCGGCGTACAAATTGATACTGGGTGACAATAGTAAAAAAAATTGCGTTAGAAAATTTGGAAAAATGCTTAATTATATATTGCCACAAAAACTATACTTAATTTTAAGAGAATTTGGCTGTTTTTGAACAATCTTTGATTAAAATAAATAAAAATAATATAGGTTTTTTGATTTTGTATTGTGCATATTTTAGGCATATTAGTCGTTTTTAGTGCATATTTCGACCTTTTTTAGTGCATATTTGCATGCATATTTTGGCATTTTGTTAGTGCATATAATCCGATGTCTAATCATCACGCTAAGACCAACAGGAGCGGAGAACTGCGGGTAAAACCGCGGAGCACAGCTAGTGTAAAATATAAATCTATAAGAATTATTTGTCATACCAAACAAATAACTTAAAAGAAAGTCCAAAATCAAAGTCCAAGTTTTATTTACTAACCCAATGCACTAACAACGAATAGCAGTAATTTTTGCAATGAAAACTGATAAATTGCAGCCTCTCATGCAGGCACCTCTATGCATCACGGGAGTGTCCTACAGACTCCCGAGGGTATTTTTGGACAAATTTCAAGCTCTGAGATGGAAAAAGTTGAGAAATTGCGGTCAATATATTATAACTGCATTTGGTAGCTCTCCAGAGTATTTTGTTTGAATCATGCTTTCTGACATGGAAAGGGTTAGTTATTAATGACTTTAGATAAGTCTCTTTGATATCTATACTAATATTACAAAGCTGAAGAGTTGGTTTGTTTGAACGCGCTAATCACTGACGCCGCGCGCGCAACCGTATACCGTTGCACTCCGTATTCTAAATTC
>CAJQZM010025473.1:27515-45187 GCA_907164665.1 Colias nastes
GGTGGAAACGCAACCTTAGGGTGAGTGCACATAATCTCATTCTGACAATACCCTTGGTAATACGATTGGAAACTTACATTGTGTACGAGGCTTTATCGATCTTTTTGGGCGCTTGTTCTTCGTTTTGGGAAGGTTGTAGGAGTTTGGTTCGTTTTGTTTTAATAGGAGATATGAAATGAGCAGTAGGTAAACTTTTGGGGTTCATGTAAATTTCAGTACCGTTTTTCATTTTATTTTTTAAAGAATAGATAAAAAAAATTAAAAAAGTTCAGATCATGTCTGATAGACGCAAGTTCGAATTCCGACTCATGATCAAAATTTTCTATACATTACAATTTTTCGCAACATAAAAAGTTACATAGATTTTTATTCATTTTCTGCTTGAAAGATCTATGCTTCAACGTAGTTATAGACGTTAAACTGTAATCATATTCCTTATATCGTGTATGAGATATAAAACGACTAAAAGTAATGTGACTGAAGTAATTATAACACGGTCAGTTCATTTTTCTGTTTACACTATTGTAAAAAAGTAAAAAGTATGCAAAATTTTATTTTATAACATAAAGACAAGGAAAGAAGAAAATATATGAACTGTATTTCGAAACAAAACCTATCAGGGGCTATTTCAATATGTACCGTGCACAATAGAAACGGGACGATGCAGTATTCGGGTTTACACAAAAGGTAGTTAAATACAATGGGATGCAATGACTGATAATACAATAATATTTAATATATTTTACTTATTGAATTTTGGCTGCTGCGGGCAGTAAATTAAAAGGAACTGTAGGTATTTGTGACTTTTAATGGGTTCGTTTAAAACAGTTCATAAAAGTATGAACTCTACATTTTTCTATGAAACACTTTATTGTTTAAATAATGCTTAAATTTAATGTACAGGTTATACATTATAAAATATCTAAAATCCTCGTGTCAATAACAGACAAGTTTTTGTAACCAAACACCACTAAATCGGCTTGATAGTCTCTTATACAATTTTTGAAGTGAAACTTCTTTATCGGGGTTGGAAAAAAATTTAATGTAACATTTTTTCGTTACGCGTGACATTTTTACGTTACGCGCCATTTTCTTATCCCTACCTGCACGCGTGATTCGACGTATTTCTGTAAAGTTGCATATAGTAAATTATTTTTTGAAAAATAAGGTCATAAAGAAGTTTCACTTCTTACGTGTGTACACTAGTACACGCACACATTTTTTTATTGTACCTACTACCTACCTACCTAACAACCTTCTTATACCTACCGAATTTACAAGTATATACGGTAGGTATAAGAAAATGTCATAAATATTTTTTTTATACCCGTAACAAAAAGTCGTAAATATTTTTATACTACAAAGTGATAGAGGGTGTCCTGGCATTACAAGTTTTCTGGGTCAACTACGTACGTACAATGTTCAATGTACATACACATATTTTCAGTAGTTAACTACTCACAGTTCCATATACGGAAGAAAGTACTCATACTTCATGGCTACCCTTTGTTTGACAATCATTGAAGCCTTATTACGTATCCACAATACAGAATCAATAGCCTCTAGGGATAGTATTTCATCGCATATGAACTGATATTTGTACCAAAGCTTAATTTATGCACAATTTCCAGGAATGCTTTGCATAATGCTCTTAAATTTCATTGGAATTACATGTGTGTTATTAGAACTGAAATCATTCGAATTTAACGTCTTGGACAATATTCTAGAGAACATAATGTTCCTGGTAATATTCAAAGTAATATTTAAGAATAGTAATGCAATCTCTAGTTTCTGGATACTAGAGGTTAATATGAAAGCTAGTATATCAAAAATAGTATAAAAATTAGTTTGGGGAAGCAATTATTCCATTTCGAAGCTGAGGTAAATAAGTCTGTGTAATCCATACTAATACTATATACTATATACTATTATACTATAATATTATAAATGCAAAAGTAACTCTGTCTGTCTGTCTGTTACTCAATCACGCCTAAACTACTGAAACAATTTTCATGAAATTTGTTATGGAGATATTTTGATACGCGAGAAAGGACATAGGCTACTTTTTATCCCGGGAAAATGACGCAATCCCGGAAATCCCACGGGAACGGGAACTATGCGGGTTTTTCTTTGACTGCGCGGGCGAAGCCGCGGGCGGAAACCTAGTATTATATAATTTAAATATTTATGCGTTAATAATACAAAAAAAAGACGTGTGGCACTCGGGGACTGCCGCGGTAAAGCTATTGCATAGCATGCCTTCAAGCCAAACCTCCGTGCCCGTCGGAGTGGGGAGCGTGAGGTTTTTCGTTACGCAATTTCTGGATTCGGTCCCCGCGCTCAAGGCCCGCGATAGAAGCTATGCAATAGCTTAAAAAAAATTAAA
The DNA here is from genome assembly GCA_907164665.1 of Colias nastes. Taxonomy (NCBI): domain Eukaryota; kingdom Metazoa; phylum Arthropoda; class Insecta; order Lepidoptera; family Pieridae; genus Colias; species Colias nastes. Next base: position 29,902 of record CAJQZM010025473.1, read on the forward strand.
ATACAACATATTTTATAGTGATACCTACCCACTAATAAGCCCAATATTCAGTATCGTGGTACATAAAATTTGCTTATAATTTTCTTGCAAACACAACAATCGTGTAGAAAACGAAGGAAGAAGGTAATGTTAGTTTCGAAATAAAAACTTATTCAACGACACTATAAAATACTGTATTTGTTAACATAATAAAAGTTAAATTGGATCCTACAATACAAGTTTTAACAACGGAGAACTAAAGTTATTCTTGTTAGACGTTTTAGAAGACGAAAAGACTCTCAGCGTATGTTATGTACAATAGTTTTTATGTAATACAGTTTTTATTTTTCTGAGTTAGATAAGTACTGTCTTCAATTAAGTGTAGAAATTTCGTGTCTCCTCGTAGGGCTGATAGCTTTCACATTAAATTCCATAAGTGGATTTTTTTGCTATTTTCTGTGTACCCGAGAAAGAACAAAAGCAGAAGGTTGAATTTTCATACATTGTCTCCACCAGTGATTTTATCTAGGATCTTCCAGTTGTGCCCATGCGTTGAACATTGTACAAAGTAGGCAGAAGGCATCTAGTTGATTTCCTGCAACAAATAGAAAACATTTTAAAGTGGACAAAGGGTAATTTGGTTTGGTTTTTCTTGCTGCTGAGTGATCACATAGCTGTATCCTTGTCATCGGGTTATATGTGAATTCAAATTTCACTTATTCTTTAGTTATTTATATTCATTATTTTTCTTACATTAATGAAATTTAATTTTCTAGGTACTTATTAATTCATAGTACTTGTAGCGACTACATATTTGTACGTATCAGCAATATTGTCACGTACTTACTATTTAAGCAATGTTGTATGTAAAATAAGTAAGTCATTATGCAGTCGTTATACAATAATTATAGAGACAACTAGCAAACCGGGCGAACTCCGTTTCGCCACCAGAGACACCTTTTCTTTGCTATAAACCTCCCGAGCCCGAGACCTTTCCAACGAATGCAAAACCGTGGAAATCGGTTCGTGCGTTCTGGAGTTATAGCGTCAGGAAGGAAAACCCGACTTATTTTTATATAGTAGATATACAGTCGTTATGTAGACATTAAAACACCTTGTCACGTTACTTTATTGCCACAACATCCAATCTCTGGCAAATTATTCATAATAAAAGCAACAAATCTATTTAAAAACCAGTTGAAGTTATCAGAAACTCATACAAATGCAATAATCTTGTAGCTGGAGGCTGTGAAAATTATTCCGAAGTAACGAAATACGCGACATTAATATATATTGAATAATAATATTGAATAAAACAGCTTCAATTATACTATTGTACGATATAATTTATTACATAGTTTTATTATTGGATTGTGTGGTTAATATCTATATATATAAAAGAAAGTCGTGTTAGTTACTCCTGCACTTATAACTCAAGAACGGCTGAACCGATTTAGCTGAAAATTGGCAGGGAGGTAGTTTAGAGCCAGGAGAAGGACATAGGATACTAAAATATATGTACCACGGGCGAAGCCGGGGCGGACCACTGGTTACTTATATATTCAATACGTCAAATAATTTACGAATACTCGTTCAAACTACCTTTCTCATTTTTTCACATTATTAATTACTGAATATAATAGTCTCTTAAATCAAACCTTATTCGAAGCATGAATGTTTCTCAAGTTTTCTACATCTAGGCGGGAAAATAGCAATCCAACTGCAAATCCATATTACTTGGTAGTAGATGGCCCTACACTAGCATGTCAAGCTGATTCGTGACCTTTATACGACCATTTCTTAACCTCTTACGGAGAAAACTTATAATATAATCGTTTCTAAAAATAAATGATGAGGTAATTTTAAATTGTGTTAGTGCTAGTCGTTAAAAACGTTTTCGTGTAAAATCCCTTCAAAAAATTAATTGCCTACGTAATGATGTTAAAATTTAGCATTTTAGTACATATTATGTTATACCTGACTTATGACTAGGTAATATAGACATTTAGATATAAATATTTTTAAATTTTATTCAATTTTATAAATGGGCCGCGTTGATTTTTGCTTGTGTTATAGGAATGAAACAACTGTTTATATGTTATATTGTTTTTATATATTCTTATTAGACATATTATGTACAATATACATAGTTACAAAAAAACACTATACCTGTACATCCATACAAGCATCGAACATCTACAAGCATCGAATCCACAACCGTTGACAATTATAACACAGCACCAATAAAAAATGTCACCCACATAATATTTCCATAGCCCCTTTGGAATTTACTATCAGCACGTGGTATAATAATCGATATTCATAGTCCCAGTGTGGCATCGGTTGATCGTAAAGAGGATTTGTAACAATATCCAATTTTAATAATATTTATAAACAATTCCTATTATGTATTCGTTTACAGTCCTTCATACCGAAAAGGGTTAGTACTGTCAGAATTGCGTCGCAAATAAGACGAGATGGCATTACAAGGAGTAACTTTTATCCAGGCTTAGTTAAGATTGTTCTATCGACCTCCTTCAAGGTAAAGCTTTGGAATGTGGAGTTCGTAAATTATAGAGAGAACTTACCGAACATGATTGTGAAGAAAATGGTGCTGGACGTGCTTGTAAATGGTTCAATTAGTCTGTTTTCTATGAAGATGATAAAAATTTGAGTAGCCTGGAAGAGACCATTGTTATGTGATTAGCCCATTTTGTGCTTGTTAAATTTAAAGATTAATCTAAAAGGCTGCTTTGGTTAGTAAGTACAATGAAAAATACATAAATTACTCAAAATCGAGGTGAAAAATCTCATTCCTATGGAATTTCCTTTGGCTACGCGGAGAAGCAAGGTAAATATGGTAAAATTAAATTTTCAAATGTCCAGGTGGATTATCATGCCGTTTTAAAGCAGTCTTATTTACACGATAGGAAAAAGATAGCGCTATGTTTGTGACCTATATGCCTATATGACTGTCGTTTTTCACACTGGAAGTAATACTGCTTTAAGACATCGTTTTAACCCCCCAGCATTTAATAAAGATTGTTTGCATGCCGTGGTTGTTTTAGGTAGCCACACAAATAAATGAGTATTATAGTTTTATTACGTGATTATTGTGTATTCACTGCGAAGAACCGTGAGGTGAAGTTGAAGTAAATAAATGTACACATTTATTATAATAATGTAGATGTTTTCATGTTCAAGCATTACGCCTAAATAAACATAAATACAATGACACGAACTTTCGATATTATTTTTTATTTATTCTTAATATACCTTCCCCACTCAAAAATTTCCTAGAGTAAACAAATAACATTACTTCATAAAAATATAAAAAAGCTTAATAAAATACACTTGGAAATAGAGTCAATTCCTCATGAATAAATTGTTTAATTTAACGTTATTTTTTGTTTACCAAGTTCCTTATTCTATATCATACTTATTCAGTTTGAACCCACATTGATACACCAAATAATAAATAAATTATAATTACAAATTGTTGTTTAACCGAAACTATCATATCTGTTACATTTGCTATGTTTCCACATGTTTTAGTAGAGCGGGCGTGATCTGACTACGTGTTGGCGGATAAGAGAGATACCAAAGGCTTTCATGTTATGTGTCATAATATAGCATAGATTGTGATATTGTGCGAGAATTGTTATTTAAGTCATTGGAAATTTGTGTTTTAATCAGTATAAAAGGTAAAAGGGAAATATAAGTGTGAAGCGTAAATAATAATTGTATAGGTACTATTATAACAAATATGGAAGGACATCACAAGTTAGTAAATTGTCAAGCCTAAATTGTGGAATAACGAGAATGAACCTGATATTTTTATGTTGTATAGATGGAAGTTTAAAGTACGGAAAAACATTTGAAGATGACATCTGTAACGGAAAATCAGTAGTTAATAATATTTAGACCTTTAGCGTTCTAACAGACGAACGGCAAGTTGTGAACGGCAGAGGCTACTTCAGCCGTCGCCACATGTCGACGGCAGTCGTCGAAGCGTAAGCGGCAGCAGTCAATACGTCGACGGCTGACGTCGACAGGCAAAAACGGATGCTGTCAAACGCTTGCAGTTTGCCGTCAACCCAAAACTGCAAGCGTCGCCACATGTCGACGGCAGTCGTCGAAGTGTCGGCGGCAGCAGTCAATATGTCGACGACTGCCGTCGACATGTGGCGACGGCTGAAGTAGCCTCTGCCGTTCACAACTTGCCGTTCGTCTGTTAGAACTCTAAATGAACAATCTGAAAATTTACATATTATACAAATATGTGCCTTATTTCAGCCAGCAATTCTAAATTGAGTTCAATTGATAATAAATTTCAAAATGAAAAATTTATATCATTTTGTACGGAAATATAAATGAAATAGCGTTGGCAAAACATACTGAAATCGGGCCAAGTCTTATCGGATGTGCCAAAAGCATGTGCGCTATCAACTCATCTACAATAAATTGCATTATCTTAGATTTCTCGAGAAATCTGTGTGGAATTAAATTTATGGATGAAATTTATTCATATTATAAACAATTTTCCTTTTAATGCTAGTAATATGTATGTATCTTGCTTACAAGTTTAATATTTTTTTTTAATTCAACACCGAACATATTATTATCTTTAAAATGAGGAAATTACAAAAATCTATAAAAAAGGAAATTTAAAATAATTAATTAAAAAACTCTAACACAAAATAATATGATGATAAATATGTGACATTGAAAACAACACATCCTAGAAATACTATTACGAACTATCACAATCAATATTTATAAAAAAAAACCATCATAATTTATCCGATCTCCGTGTACACAAATCTCCCAAAATCCAAAAATGTTTTCATAACAATTTTAATCCTGTCGATAGCGCCGTCGAGTGAAGCATGCATGATTGGTAAATTTTTCTCCAAGCCTCAAACCGTCACTTTTATGCTTTTCAAATTTCACCCTTATAAACACGAACACAAGCTTTAGTCTCAAGCCCGATTAGCCAAGAAAATTCCTTTCTTGGCCACAATTTTTCCTGCAAATTGAGTAAAAAGTTTATGCGAAAAATGTTGACAGTGATTGTTTCTGGCCTATATTATCATCTGCCGTGGGGAAATATACCTTACCTATTTACTTTGAGATCTAAACATTAACCAAAGATCTTGGGAAATATTTGCCATACCTTCTTATTTAAATTTTTACTCTAATACTACTATGGGAATATCTTCCATATTTTATTTATGACGGTCTTGAGCATGGCTTAGGTTAAAAGGTAAGTTATATTTGGGAAGGAAAAATTGTAATTTGAACCATGCCCATAAAAATCTCTTGTAAATTTGAACATAATATTATGGATCCATGTTCTCTCGTCTCTTGTAATGCATAAGTATTTAAATAACAAATATACATCTATTTCATTAATTGAATTTCCTGAAGACCGTATGATAATCAGTTTCAGTGTATTGAAAGTCAAATACTGCTAACTGCTCTCGGAAATCGAACCTAGGTGCTCCCTTTTGGCTTGAACAAGTCTATTAACATCACTCAGAATTTATGATCGGCTTACCTAGTAGTCCAATTAATATTATCTACTAGCTTATCACCCGCGGCTTTGTCTAAAACCTAATAAATTATATACTAAAACCTTCCTCTTGAATCTTTAAAATTACGCAACGGATTTTGATACGGTTTTGTTAGTAGAGTGATACTAACAAAACCGTATCAAAATCCGTTGCGTAATTTTAAAGATTTAAGCATACAAAGGGACAAAGAGACAGAGAAAGCGACTTTGTTTTATACTATATAGTGATGTATGTGTGTTTGTTGAAAAACTACTGGACGGAATTTGATGATACTTGGCAGTGACATAATCTATAGAATTACTTGCTTTTGACCGCTGAAACCATTCACTCACTAGTAATATATAATCTCCTATGTTTATTTATTTCATTTTTATACAATATTTTCCTAATCTTTCAAAGGTAATCTTATAAAAGTATATACGTACATAAATGTAACAAAACTAAAGCATTAACCTTTACTTGACTTACTAAAAAATAAATAGAACTAGATCCAAACAAAGTCGTGATCCCTTGGGCACAACTACCCGCCTTTTTGCCCGCAAATAAAATCGATCAGTGTAACAGATGTACCGTAACATCTGCTTTGTATTAGCGTTAGTGTGTTAGAATGTATTTATAAAACGTTTGTTTTCTTTGATGGGCAGAATAATTCTTCTTATTTTCTATTTTGTAGTGTAAAATCCAATTGTTTTATGAGCAACTAGCTTACCGCCCGCGGCTTCACCCACTTTGACTTAAACCTAATAAATTATATACTAAAACCTTCCTCTTGAATCACTCTATCTATTAAAAAAAACCGCATCAAATTCCGTTGCGTAGTTTGAAAGATTTAAGCATACAAAGGGACATAGGGACAGAGAAAGTGACTTTGTTTTATACTATGTAGTGATGATGATAAGATACAGCCACTACAATGTAATAAAACATCAAGAATTTTACAACGTTTTTTAATTAGGTATTAGTTCGATAGATACATAGTTTAATTGACGAAAGAAGGTGTTTGTTTCTTTTTATGTCAAAACTAAAATAATTTAGCTTAAATTAAGCTGTTTACAGGTATATAGCTTACATATACTAAAAACACATTATGGTGAAGTTATCACTGTAATAACAAAGGCTTCCAGAGAGATAATTTAACTTAATTTGAATATTTAAACCCTTCCTTTATCGTAGTTTTACAATATCAATTACACACACAACGGGTCGATAGTTTATATCATATTCAAGTACCCTTGTAATACGATATTATATCACGTATATGTAAAGGTAAGTGTGGATATAGGTGACATCAAATCTTCACTCAGTGGAGTATATGCTTATAAAATTGGCTTATAATTAAATAATACATGACCAACAATATAAGTGCAATGTAATGTTCAATTATCAATATCTAGAGAAGGGAGATTAAAGTTAAGCTTCTGTCTCCGAATTACTCATGTATTTTCTTACGATATGATTCCTATCTATTTCTTTGCAATATAATTATGTAAGCAATAATTCTTTAAAAAAATATTTAACCTCCTTTAAATCTTCAGAACTGGACAAAATTTAAATGCAAGCTTTGAAATAAACACGGCACAGCAAAATCTTCAATTCTGAGGTAGGTAACAAACGCAAAAAAAATACAGTTGAATGAAGAACCTACTCATTTTTAAAGTCCGTTATCATATTCAAAAAACATATTCAAAACTATTCTCCAGACAGTCACCAAAGTTCAGGCAATATAGTAGCAATATGTTTACTAGTTTTCAATAGAAGCCATCTCACTATGAAAGGCCGTAACTGAAATATGTTGCACTGAATGCAGCACCATTTGCAATGCAAAACTTCAACCGGTTGCTTGTGACGTCATTTTGCATGAATTACTATGAAATTGTTTTTAGATGCAAACACCTCAATTAGGGTAGGCGGATCGGCCAAATATATGAAATTAAATCCAAAACAAATGATACTGTCTTTGAATATGTACTAATATTTATAACGTAAATATAAATTATTTGCTAAAAGATTTGACACGAAAAATAATAAAAATATAATGTAGCCTATCCACAGGGGTCATTTACTTTTCTGCTGGCGAAAGAATATTGATTGAAGTTATTCCGTCGCATACTAAGGTCGTATACTATTTTAGTACAAACATGCAAAAAATCTACCCAATCTATACTAATATTTTAAAGCTGAAGAGTTTGTTTGTTTGAACGCGCTAATCTCAGGAACTACTGGTCCGATTATAAAAATTATTTCGGTGTTAGATAGCCCATTTATCGAGAAAAGCTTCAGGCTGTATATAATCACGCTAAGACCAATAGAAGCGGAGCAACGCGGGTAAAACTGTGGGGCACATCTAGTACTGAATAAAGATCTACTATATAACAAGTAGAGATACATTTTCAAAACTATATCTATCGTTTAAATGTATACCTATAATACAGCTAGTAGTTCATTAATACCAGTTTATCAGTGAGCTTTTAGGTACAGTAAAGACATCCCGACCTTCCTGTCTTGCAGATTTATACTCTGTGGTGATTAACCAGCTCCGAAGATATTATCATGAACATTTATTTATATGTATTAATAGTATTAAACTAACTTGTGAGGTAAATGCAGTTTACTTTTACTATTATGTACTAACGAATATTGTATTACTGATCGATTTTCTTTCGAGTTTATGTAGTTAATTGTGACTAAAAATTTTTTATTAAAACTAGGTTTCACTCAGGATCTAAATAATTTAAAACTTTAACCCAAATATTTATAATACAAAATATTTGTAATATACGCAAAATTGTATCGAAAAATAAATATTATGCCATATTGTAAAATGTATTTTATTTGTTTTTAATCTTTGTATTATAAGTAGGTTTGTAGAAACTATTTTGATAATACTTTCTTGTAATTTATATTGAAATTGCCATCACAAAAAAGTAACAATACATTATTGACTATAATCTCTCAAGTTTTTCTATCTGGAAGCTGGAAATTTGTCCCGTAATACCTCTGGGGATTAAATGGACATTGCTATTTGGCGTAATCTATAGTGTTAAAACTATTTATGTGTTTTTACTGCAAGTATAATACGTCTGTTAGCAGTTAATCCAAATTCAGATATTAGAAAGATCTGTATAGTAATTTTGATATAATAATATTAAATATTTAAGGGGGAAATTTTCTATAACAAAAGATGAGTTAAAAAAATCTATATTATTCGATAAAGATTACGATTTTATATTAAGTATACGTATTTTTTATGAACCTTATATTCAACTTTATAATATAATGAATTTTATAAACGATTTTCAATTTTAAATCAAGACTCTCTTAGCAAATAAGGTAGAATTTACTCTAGATAAAAAGTGGTAATTAGGTGCGTAGCATCTCTCGTAGCACGCTCGCACGTAGCGCCATTCTACGAAATTACTGTTTGCTACGCTTCGTAGCTTAACTACTTTTCTTTGAGAGTTCTCTATTATAAATTTTTAAATCGTTTAGTATTTGAAAGTTGTAGAATGAAAATTGTAAGACCGATGAATAAATGTTATTTTGCTACATTCCTTTAAAAAAATTAACTACCAAATTATCATTAACTTACTAAAATCATACTAATTAATGTATAGAATTTATGTTTATAAAAATACCGCGAACTAAATAGCTAATTACACAGTACACACTCATTATACCGTCATATTAAATTTCAAATTAACATCATTACAATTTGGAATGAAACAAGTAAGTTAACGTAATGTTTGAGTTAATTTAAACATGAAAATTTTAAATTAGTGAAAATTGGACTTAATGTGGTATAATTGGATTATACATATATTTTTTATCAGAGGCTATTATTTTAATATAGAAAGAGCCATTTTCCTTGTTTAATATAAAAAGGACATATGGTTAAGGCTATAGGTCTATTTTTCACTTTAAAAAAAACACTCCGGTATTTAGTTTCTTTCCTATTGTTATCACCGACGTTGCCATCAAAATTTCAGCTTCATTCCAGAGCATAACATTATCATATCACACAACCTATAAGCACCATGAATCCAGTACACTTTTAAAACTAAACTCAAAATCAATGTACCCAAGGATCAATTTGAAATAAACAATCATGACAATGCGTATCATCGGAATTCCAGAACATTCGTTGAATCTAAATCTTTTCTTTCAGTTTTCACTTAAGCCAGAGATGTGTTATCGCTCTATAAATGTACGAAAATGCCAAATAGAAAAACATTTGTGCGTATTTCTATTTCTTTGTAAATATGAGATAACGTGGAGTTAAATACTTTGGTATTTTCTTTTCTTGATTTTGGACAATATCTAGATTAATACGTTTTTATAGAGATAATTACGTGGCTTGAATCTAAAATATAATATGTGCTATTGAAAAATAAAGTTTATGTTATTGTACTGCATATTTTTATAAGCATTTAATAAAAGGAACAGTACAAACATTTTAATTTATTTTATATACAATCCATTTATTATACATATTTTATAATATAACCTAATTATATTCCATCACGTAATCTAAGATAGTTAATTAATTTTTAGAATGCGATACAAAAAAATACCTTGTAATTAGTAAAGTAACATGGCAATTTAAGAACTATGTTTGTATTCCTAAATACTGATTACAAGTACAAAAGATCTGACCTTTATCTAAACCGATCCCACGCTCTAACAGGAAAACACTGCTTTTCTTTTTATAGGTCCTTATAAAGATAAAGAATTATTGATAATGCCCCTGATAGCCTCTTTGTCAACCTACATTTGTTACACTCTATTTGTGATTTTAACCGTCAGATAATATATTAAAATGTATCCATGTTGTGGTGTTTCAATTTATGAAAACACAATTTAAAGAACTAGGTATTGGAACTATTAAGCGCATCACACACGGTGAAGATACTATAATATTTTATGTTAAGATTCTCTAATATAAAATATTACAGTATCTTAAGGTATCACGCACGATTAAGGTACAAGTCCGAGACGGGCCGCAGACTGCAACCGCAGGCGACACTGTGGCTACCGGCTGCGGTTACCGCAATGCTGCCTGCGGTCGCTATTCCAACTGCGGCTGCATGCCGTGGCTGCACAATGCACAGAACGCAAAAGTCATAAGAATTCACCAATTAAAATATAAATAAACAAATAGTTGCCATGGCAATAATTGGCATTTGCATACTGCAGTCTGCGGTCGCTGCGCGCCGCGGCCGCACGCTGCGCGTTGCGTCTGCAGGCAGCAGTGTTGCCGCGCTTGGAATCAATTTCATAGATGTTCATAGAAACAAGTGCTGTCGCTTGCAGTTTGCTGTTGCAGTTTGCGGTCTGCGGCCCGTCTCGGACTTGTACCTTTAAGATACGCTAGCGATACTTAGGGCGTTTGTGCACTACAAGGAATTTTACTGTCCGGCATTCCGATTTTTTACGGTCCGGTATGGCACGCCATTAATCTAAATACTAGCTTGTGCACTATACGTAATTTTACTGTCCGACATTTCACTTTTCCCTATTCCGGATGGTTTTTTGTGTCTACGAGTCGCTGTAGGTATAATTGTTTTCGAATGCCCACTTGCTTGGATTTTACTCTTTTTACTGCATATGCCAATTGAAAGCAAGCTCTTGTTTTACTTTCTTTTAGCTGGCAATGTGATTTGAGAAGTCGGTATTGTTATTTTTATATATGTCGTGGCCATATCGTAGATTTGCTCATTTCATGAAATGGCCAATTTAGTTTGGCCAGATCTTTTTTAAAAAGCGATCCGCTTCTGGCACTCGCCGGCCGCTGCCGCGGCACGCTCGCTTTGCTCGCTCGGCTCGTGCGTTGTTTATTAAAGTCTAACCTAACCTAACCTAACCTATATTTTATACGATCTGGCCAAATGTCGATGACCAAATCGTGAAACGTTGACGATTTAACGATCTGATCAAACTATGTTGGCCATTTCATGAAATGAGCAAATCTACGATATGGCCACGACATATACATTGACCAAGCATTGACCTATAATTATTATCTCAGTAAGTAAGTGTTGGTAAGTTAAAGTTCAAGTGGGAATAGCTTTAGCTCCTCGTCACCGAAGTGAAACACGCATTTTAAATCTCTTACGGAACTTTTCTTTTTATTATAACGAAGTAATATAATATTTCATCTTCTATGTTTTTTACTCGTTTCTTGTAAAATGCAAAAACAATCATTTATGATAGCATTATACCGCCAAACTTCCTTGAACTGTACCGCACTGATCCGAGTAAAGACGGTCAGGTGCACAAGCAATTCATCGGTTTTTTCATGCCACACCGGACCGTAAAAAATCGGAATGCCGGACAGTAAAATTCCTTGTAGTGCACAAGCGCCCTTATTGTCATAAGCGTACGATATTTCGCTAAGGATTTGTTCACCCTACCAACGACGAAGACGACCACAAACAAAATTTTCATCCAGTCGCAATTTAACAAAATTGTGAAAAACACACTTAAAATAAAATTTTAAAATTTCCTGTCGTTCTGATGATTGGAATTTTTTTTTGCGAATAATAAATGAAAACATAGATTTTTCGTAGAAACGGTGGCTCCTAGAAAAAAATGTATTGGAAGTTTTTTATAGATAATTTTATGATCTACAATTTTGGTCCCAGGTAATTATACGATTAGCTTACCGTCTCAGCGAAAATCGCAAAAAACCTATTTTTTTATTAATTGAACTCAAAATTTTTTTCTTCCGAGTACCAGTATGACGGGAAATTTTAATATTTTATTTTGCAAATTTTGTCTGGATGGGAATTTTGGTCGTTGTCGTCGTAGTCGTTGGTAATGTGACCGAACCATTACTGAAATGTAATAAATAATTTATGTATTTGGTATATTAATATGACAGATGGCTTGTCACTTGGTATCTTAAGATATTGAAGGTAAAATATATATTATCTTCGTCGTGTGTTATGGCTCATAGGATTTGTATGGCGAGCGATAATCGGAAATATGCTCTAAGATAATATATATTTTACGTTATCTTCACCGTGTGTGATGCGCTTTAATAAGTGTCAGTTCAGTTAACGAATTTTAATGGGCTAACTAACCAGTGTTTGATATTTTAATAATACGGTTGTTAAAGTAATGCAAAAAGAACCCTATCAAAAGATTCGTTTTATATACAACTATAATTACAAAACGCAACTACGTATGTATAATAATATGCTCGTAAAATACCTATTCAATATAATAGATTACACTACAAGGCAAACTTAAAATTTACGCAATAAACAAAACAAGACAACAAGGAGCAAGTTTTATGACCGCAATACGACAACTGGTACAACCCTATTGTAACAAGACCAACTTTTAATAAGACGCCATTGTAACTAATTTGTACCCCGAATTATTGTATCTTTAGCGTTGCGGAGTGTTGCAGTTAATTTTATCTTTAGCTTAAATTATTATGGTAATTATATTCATTAAATAAGGTATGCCCTCTTTTTAAAACTACCTTTAAATATAACCTGTATATAGAAGACTAGCTGCGCCTCGCGGTTTCACCCGCGTGGCTCCGCTCCTGTTTGGTGTTAGCGTGATGATAATATATAGCGACAAATAAGCTATCTAACACCGAAAGAACTTTTCAAATCGGACTAGTAGTTCCTGACATTAGCGCGTTCAAATTAACAAACAAATAAACTCTTCAGTTTTATAATATTAGTATAGATAAATACTTACAACCATTTACTACAATAAACTTGAACATTTTCAACTTTATTTACAATGAATCTGTATCACAACGTATCTTGTGTTTACTTTTCACAGGAGACTGCGTTGTTTCTATTGCTGTTTGGTTTAGAACAATATCTAGAGCTAGTAAATCTATATGAAATGGTAATGTACCTAAAACACACAGCCTCTATAAGGCTAGCTGATTTCGCAATTTCGGGATATGTTTTGTTTAGTTTATCTGTCACTTAAAATGTCAAATAATGTAAGAAAATATATTATTATGTCACAATAAGTGCTAAAAACGCCATCAGGATTATTTATTTACTATCTGTTCCGCGCGGTTTCACCCGCGTGGCTCCGCTCCTGTTGGTATTTAGCGTGATGATATATAGCCTATAGCCTTCCTCGATAAATGGGCTATCTAACACCGAAAGAATTTTTCAAATCGGACCAGTAGTTCCCGAGATTAGCGCGTTCAAACAAACAAACAAACAAACAAACAAACAAACAAACTCTTCAGCTTTATAATATTAGTATAGATTTATTTATTAATACAGAAAAAAAATTACTCTTTATTCCTACACCATACCTTGACACAGCGCGTGTGTAATAACCTTAGAGTGTATAAAATAATTAGAAATGAAACCGACACTTGTCTCCTTATTAATCCGCTCCTGTTGCATATGTAGCCTTCCTCGATAAATGGGCTATCCAACACTGAATGAATTTTTCAAATCGGACCAGTAGTTCCCGAGATTAGCGCGTTCAAACAAACAAACACACTCATCAGCTTTATAATATTAGTATAGAATATAGATTATTGTAATAATTATCTTTTGTTATTTTGTTATTAACAGCTATACCAGAAATATGAAAATACATTAATATCTCGCGAGAGTAATACAATGTCTGTTTCTAATTTCTACTGACGCTTGTTAAAATTTAATGAGTATTTAAATAACCTTTTAGACACAATATGACCTAATCCAAATTACTGGTGGATAGATACTTATACTTTAACTCTTTTGGGAATCACTACATAGTATAAAACAAAGACGCTTTCTCTGTCCCTGTCTAGTCCTAGTCCCTAAGTCATCATTAAATCTTTTAAACTACGCAATGGATTTTGATGTGGTTTTCTTAAATAGATAGAGTGATTCAAGAGGAAGGTTTTAGTATATAATTTATTTGGTTTTAGACATTGTTGGTAGGTAGAGATATAAATATACTTAAGGACATCTAATCGTTGCCATTGTATTTCACCTCTTGAATAAATACTTAACTTGTAAATCTCATCTTTATTCAGACAAAGCCGTGCACAGAGCATTAATTATAAGAGACAACAGAGACCGTCCTTAAACCTCAGTGGATCTTGATAAAGCAAAGCTTAAGTACTATGTTATCTATGTAATATGTATCTGTGCATTTTGCAACATACATATTAGAATACTCCATTGTTGTTGTCATGTTGTTAATTTTCGAATAAATATTGTTGTGTTTCCCTCGTATATAGATACACTAATAACTCGCCTTATTTAACTTGCATAGAAAAACAAGCCAGTAATAAAATTACTGGAAAGTGTGAAAATGTAAAAAAGAAATTATTTTAGATTTTTTCATTGTTATTTTCTTTTAGGTACAATTTATAATTTACTATACAGGGTGTAATCGTTAAGTGTGCACAGGCGATTATTCCGTAACTATTGCAGATATCAAAAAACTTTAAACTGATATCGAAAGCCCTTTACCTAATGAGTAAAATGACAATAATAACTTTTTAAAAATAAAACGGGAATTATCCAAAAATTTTACATCAAACACGCCCATAATTTTTTTTTACATATTGAAATCGATCATGTTTTGTTCCGAAATGCCAAATTCAATTAAGCGTGTAATGGTTATGGATTTATTGGTGACAGGCGAGTGCCTGCATTGTTATGTGTATAATAGAGGTATTATTATATACTAGCGGTCCTGTTAAAATTTGAAATTGCAGCCTTCTTACATTTACATTGTGCATT
>CAJQZM010025475.1:0-12170 GCA_907164665.1 Colias nastes
TTTTTTTTAAATCAACACATTCGCGTCGGTATGGCGGGCTGTAAGTCACACCGGAAAAGTATGGCATGACACTACCGCCTACTTCTTTTTTATGGGCTATCGGTAAATTCTAAAATTTTTGTGTTACAAATCGTTTGACTTTCGCTATTTTTCCGACGAGTTCGACTAACGCCCACGCGACTAAGCCGCCGGTACCAGTGTTCACACCATCGTTTTTCTTTTTGTCATTGCGTACTAAGACCCCTGTAGAACCGCCATCCTGTTACAAATGACTCGAAATTTTGTGTCAATATCTCCCGTAATAATTATAATTTTTTAATGAAATGTGTGCTTTATGTTCTAACGGTACCAAACGACTGCACGTGGCACCTGCGGACAGCGTAAACTGGTTTATTCTGGTTTTGTGCGTGTTTCCACTTTCCACTATCAAGTGACGATTTATTTATTTGTTTTGTTTCGTAATTATTATGGTCAAATATTAATTATGAAACAAATTATTATGGACACGATATTTTATTGTTTCACGGTAGTCGCCTTGTCGTTTGCTCAAGGACGTGAAATTGAATGATATATTTTTTTTTATAAAGTCAAAACCATTTTCTTTCAAATAAAAACTTGTTTTTATTGAAAACAAAAGTGTTGCTAGGAATAAGTATAAAATTAAATAGTAATGTTAGGATATCGAAACATTTTTGTATAGGCCAGAACGATATAGTGGAAACGCGCTCTAAGATCTGAGTAATATACACACCACTACATATGCAAAAATTTCTCCAAGCTAATTTACCTGTAGCTCGTTATCCCGACCTCGATTCTATTGTATATGCGAGACGATGAATGTGTGAGTATTTGTCAATAAAATGTAAAACACGTGTTCACTTTAGGTACCTATATAATTTGAGGTATGATTTGCAGTTCATATAATATCATATTATGATAAATTATTCTTGCGGTATGAAAAAACGAAAGTATCCCAATAATAAAAATAACAATAAGATAACAATTTTCAATGCTAAAATAGAAAAAACGAAGCTAGGACGTCGAATTTAATGTCATCCATATCCTTTCGCTTTTATATACCTCGGAGAATAGCAGTTTTATGTTCTCAAAACCTTTTTCATATTAACCGGAGCTGAGGTTGTCTTGAGAAGCTTTTTAATTTTTACCTGAAGGTACTTATCGTATATTTGAACACATGGTGCGTCATTACTGACGTAAATGTATGTAAGGTGGAACGAGTAATAATTGAATACTTGTTTTGGAAAATGACCTCTATTGTGGTAAGATAAAAATTAAAATACATTATATGTTTACGGTCGACCTCAATGCAGTACTAAAAATCTCGGAACTCCGTAAGTTTGTTAATAAATCTAGCTAAAAGTAGATCTCTGCGTGCACTAACATTTAACATTTGACGTGTATTGAGAATTATTTCTATTCAGTGGACG
The DNA here is from genome assembly GCA_907164665.1 of Colias nastes. Taxonomy (NCBI): domain Eukaryota; kingdom Metazoa; phylum Arthropoda; class Insecta; order Lepidoptera; family Pieridae; genus Colias; species Colias nastes. The sequence goes on from CAJQZM010025475.1 coordinate 1,449, forward strand.
ATTCCGTTGACTTCACTGATAATGTGGAAACTTTCACAATAAAATCAAATTAGCTGCTCTAAGTACGCACGTTCGCTACTTCTCTTTAACTTTTACGAAGTTTGTTCTTTATTATTTTTCTTGCTTAAATTATTACGTCAGATGTAGGAACCTCGTAATCCTATTTTGGGATGTGTGTTTTATTTGTTATGTTTTTTCAAGAGTCACCTACAAAATATTTTTTTAGCTCTACCAAGGAACATTTTAACCATATCTCAATTCTTAATTTAACGTTTATAGATGATTTCAACAAGAATCATAGTGCAAAATGTTAATTTTGAGGATTGTATATTTTCATAAGAATTGATCAAATAAACATAATATTAGATGTTCTAAAAAATATTAACGCAAAACTTATTATTCCGATGTAAAAATATCGACTCATAGATGGTGTTCAAATATAAAATAAGAAATGATGTTTGTACAAGGTGATTACAATAACCGTTAGTTGAGTATAAAGTATGAATATTGGAGCAATATCGAGAAACACTTTTTCTTGCTTCTCGTATTTTCTATGAGTAATTGAAAATATACTGGTAACTGAATTAAATCATACTTTTTTAATATCAGAATTAATTCGATAAGACACAATGAAATAGAAGATAAAACTAAATGTACCGGATACCCACCACAATATTATAACAAGATGCTTTATAAATAAATGTAATAATCGATATTACATTAATTATGTATTCCCGTATTCCTATACAAATATGTATCGATTTCAGTCGAGTCATTTGTTTATCTTTTTGTGTACCCACGCAATGAATTGAGATTTTGGACCGCGATGTAAATTGTACAGGTTCATTTGGTTAAAACGTCTATCCATCAGCTTTTATTACCATTTCTGAGAAGACGAATGATTCGTCAGTTTTCATTGCTCTATCTATTGGAGTATAAATCATGAGTCTTAATTACAGGCATTTACTTAGAGGTTGTAATAATTACGGCAATCCTGTTACTTTTTCTGGTTAATTCAGTTACGCTTTAATTTGATGTATCGGGGAGAGTTCAAGGCTGTATTTTTATATGTGCTTTCATGAAATGATAAAGCGCTCGCAAATTGCTAATTTAAATATTTCCAGTAATATATACTGATTAAAGGGTGTGGTAATTATATTCACTTATTTGTTTTTACAATACCGAATATAATACAGTACTTACAAATGCACAAGTATTGTGAAACGTCACAAAATATTTCGTCTGCATTGCCGCACTTAAGCTAGTTAAAGTTTATTCGACATACGATCGATACAGATTCTTGAAGTCGTTGCTATAAACCACTAAAAGTATTTCTATAAGTAAGACTTGGATAATATACTAGGTGTGGCTATAAAGTAGGTAATATAGGTGATTGAACCCGGCATTAAGTTCCATCGATCATATAAATAGAGTCTTAAAAATATATTTACTTAAAATAAAGAGCCAAAACCTGTGGCGTGCTATCGTCGCTGTATTTATAGCCAGGCGAGCGGTGGGCCGTTGACGTCATCGCAGTTGAGTCGAGGCGCGGGGAGGCCGCGCGGAGGGCGGCGGGCGCGCCCTCTACGCACTTGCAAATTCGCACCTCCATGAATGAAAGAATCGAATTATCCCCTGAGACTGAATGTACGCGACTAGATCACTGATTAAGCCTTTACATGCTGAATACGTTGATACTCCATGGGGTTACGTAATTGTCAAGGAAGTCGGGTTTATTCTTGGCTATTTGGAGCGTGTTTATTTACTCTTAAGCTTGATAAAACCATTGATGTAATTGATATAGGAATATTTTTGTTACTTATATTCATAAAATTGAACTTAATTAAGTCGAGTATTCTCCGCTAAATGATGCTTAAATATTTCAATCGTTTTGACACAACTATTTTGTGTTTAAAGGAATATTTCTATGAGCATGCTTCTCCAGTACTTTACCGTAACAATTATTTAATTCTGTGAATTTTTCACTTTGCTCAAGTATATACTTATTCATCGTGGCGCTATTTACAAAATTAGAATAATCATCGTATGTTTCACAATACCTATACTTTAGTCATTAAAATTAGATTAAGGCTGTACGATTCGATATCTACTGTTATTTTCTATCGTACTTACTGTCGATACTCATTCTTTATGGTTAAAGGTTAGATTTGGTTAAATGATAGGGAAGACAAGCCCATTTTCATGTTAAGCGTCGATCATATTATTTATTTACTGAATTATAATTTCATTTATCAGTAGCTCTCACAATTTTGAGGAACATATAAAAAGTATACTTTTAGAAGTAATTAGTGTTTATAAACATAATATTTCATCAATTTAAAAAATGCGGTAGTAAAAGAAAAAATATACTCCTTGCGTCGTAGGTATATAAAATTAATTGTGTTTTTAACTGTTGTTATAAAAATGTTACGCGTGAGCCGAAAAAAATGATTTCAGAAAACAACACATTCTGCCTAAGCAAACTAATCGTTTTAATTAATACTAAACAAGTAGTAAATTGGAAAAAATAAGGAGAATAGGTATGTCGTAAAGACATAGAATTAAAATAACCATTTTTGTTTTTATTAAGAATAGATCTAAATAATTGTTATTGTGTAAATTGTTGTTGCACATTCAACAAACAAAAACAGTAAAAATACGTCACTCTTTTCACGTAAACAAGTGACGTATGTGAATGAAATAATCGAAAACAAATTGTTTTCGATTCTCGACGTTTTTATAAAAACAAAAGAAAAACATGTTCATAGCTGTATTGACGTCTCACTGCCAAGACTATCTCCAACGAGTTGTATTGTATTCCAAAACATGAATTGCAGCATTCATCATCATTGTATGTACAATAGGTATAACGTACACATTAATATAATAATTGCATCTTGCAATACTAAATTGTCAATAAGAAATATTTTAAAATCTATTGCGTTTTGTACAGTAAAGCAATTCAGAGGTTATTTTATGAAGCGCAAATAAAGAAACAAAATAACTTTCTATTTTCTTACATTGTTTCCCAATATTTTGTTGTAAATAAGAAAATCGTATGCAAATACCAGAGAACACGAAACATCGACACAAAGTACGAGAACATTTTGTTAAACTTTTACATCTTACTTATCGGAGAAAGGTTCGCTCAATGTATGAGGATTTTTAAAGCTGAATAGACAAGAACTAGCCTTATCTCAGCTCTAGGTGATAAGGGTGGAGTAGCTACATCTACTCTTATGCCCACCATGAACTTAAGAAGGCTTTGGTGATAGTTATCCAGATTGATCGTGATGAGGTGACATACTAAAAACGTATAAGAAAAGAAGAACAAATATCGATATGAACGTGGAGGAATTATGAAAGATAAGAATTTTGAATGAATGAATAAATAGCCAAAATAGAACAGTTGTTACAACAAATAGAACTAACGCTAAAGAATATGTAAAGTTACATTTTGTAATTAGAAGGAATAGTTTCGTTCCGGTGAATAAAATATTTCTTAATTAAATCAATTATGTATTTAACGTCTTGCACCGTCACCAAAGTCAATACGTGTATATCGATTGATTAATAATACAGCTATAAATAGTTATCGGAATTGCTCAAGTCTTGTACCTAGTCAAGTATTGCTTTATATTTTGAAAGTAATATCAGAGACGGAAGCGGGAAGAGTCTGTAGTCAAATATTGTTTCCGCGGGGCTGCGTGTACGGTGTATGCAAATAGTTCTGCAAATTCCATTCTTTGTTGCACACATGTAGCGTTCGCTCAATATGGTCACAAAGTTTAGCACTTTGAAAGGAACACAATATTCCCCGCTCCGAGCAGCGTTTGTTGCATTTTGTTGCGAGACACGAGTTTCATCGACTGGATTAAAGCGATGTAACTTATAGCTTTTGAATATAAATAATATAATACGGTATTGTTCCCTGAAATGTCATGAACGAAAACTAATGTTGATTATAATGTTCGTTCGTGGCAGTACATTCTCTTCTCAGGTTATTAATATCGATATGAAGAATAGAACCAACATACATAATAACATCGATGCATAAATATTTTTACATTAAAATAATATGCTAACGCAGCATCAGCGTCTTACGATCCAACTCAATTTTAGATATAAGATTCAGCGGAAATGAAATGTCTACGATTGAAATTAGTTGTTGATTGAAATCAAATCGATGTTTAAATTTAGTCTTGTGATACTTTGCAGTATAAGCTGAATTAAAGTCAATTTTAAATCAATGTTTTTTTTTATAAATTACTGTGTTATTTTTGAAATGAACGTGGGTGTGTGAAGATTTTATTAAAATGTGTAAAAAGTTTATTCGGTATATACGCTACAATAATCCTGCCTTATTTATATTCTAAATATTCACAAATCTCCACCGTCTTTGGCATTTAAAAGGCACAAGTTTCAAATATGTTTTACTAAGAATATTATATTTAAAGGAGAAATTCTTAGACTTTAAGGTTTCTTAGAAGTTATTTTACGGTTTTTAAATTGACACATTTTTCAAGAACGTTTATTACGTGACTCATTTTGTGTAAAGTAAGTGATCTTTGTTTATGCTAATAATACGCTTTTGATTCTATTTTCATTTACATAGATTATCTTATCACACATATTCGAAATATCATATTTCTTAACGTAAGAAATCTCAGAAAACAATTCCTACTTTACCGTTCAAAAAAAAAATTGTAATTGGAAATAACTTAAAAAAAACTTGCGTTTATAAATAGTTAAATAAATACGTAAAGTTTAAAGTTTTCTTTAGGTACCGTTAGAGTTAGCTACTATTAAGTATTCTGTGGTACCATATGAGAGATCGCATAACATAACTGTGGCAACATTGCTTAAAGTAATATTCCCTTTTATTTTTCAGATTTGATGTCTAAATCAATACTACGTACTCTGTTGAACCCTGTTGAGCAATCTTATGATTGAATAATAATATGAGACCCAGGAAATTTATTTTGTCTAAAAAAAGCACCTGTAAAAAGTTCTAAAACATTCTTAAATATAAACAAGGTGAATAATTGCAGTGTGTAATGTTTATTGCATTAATCTTATAAATGAGTATTGAGATTAATTGAACCGATAAAACCATTAACCAGCTCGACATGCTATTGTAATCAATAAAGTATAGTGAGGTTTCCTTTCATAAAAATACTGTTTCATTTGCAGCTTTAGTTGGATAAATATAATATATTTCTGTAATTTACGTAAATATAAGATTTAAATCATCATCATCATCATCATTCCAGCCTTTCAAGACGTCCACTGCAGGACATAGGCCTCCCCCAAAGATTTCCAAAACGACCGATCACCAGCGGCCTGAATCCAGCGGCTCCCCGCCACTTTGATCAGGTCGTCTGTCCACCTCGTTGAAGGCCGTCCCACACTGCGACGTCCTGTACGTGGTCGCCACTCTAGAACCTTTTTGCCCCAACGGCCATCGGTTCTGCGGGCTATATGCCCAGCAGATATAATATTATATTTATATATAATTTTAAATAAAGACATTTTATTAATCCTTTATAACTCTTTTTAGGTTATACAGTGGAGTGGACATCTTCTTCAATCACTTCTATTCAGGAACGTGATTTACATTGCATGACGTGAGCCAACAGTCAATTTACAACAATGAATTCCTAAAATTGTTGAAATGGACGTCTAGGAAACATAAAGTGGATATAAATGGGACTATTGTTGAGCGACTCTCGGTGCAATCGGCTGGCTATCATAACGAAGAGGAATTTTATGCCCATACTAAACCTCGATATGGCGACGATAAGTGACGGCTTTATTTCGCGTTCCGTTTTATTATTTTCATTAGTTTTTAATGCATTCACAGTGGCGAGTTAACAAAGCTTTGGATTTTACGCCCAGTGAACTGAAAGGCGGGTAGTGAATACGTATCGCTGTATTTCAGAAAATAATGAGTATTATATTACTCGCTTTTGACATGATAACGGTCAAACCAAATACCCGTTTTTAATGGAAATTGGCAGTTAGCGGTGATCGATATTCTCCGATGGTAGTGTTTACATTCTTCGATAGAGCGTGAAAACAATTATTCTAGAGTAACTTCATCGATTTTTTGGCTGCATTTTTAATTCGATGTCCCCGAATTTCATTATTTTGTGCTGTTTAATCGATAGCTGGTAGTGGATTTTCTTAACAAACTGCTTTTCTTTTCCAACGAAAATGCGTAGTTTTTGTGAAAATCGAAATTGAAAATGATATTTTTTAAGGTTATTTTTGTACTAAAAACGCAACTTTAAGTAAAATCTTAAGCCATTATAGTATCAAAATGTCTAATTATCCCACTCACACGCATTATTTTTAAATATATTTACGTACCTATTACTTTATTTACATATTACAATTTATTTTGTTAAAATATTATTTTAACAATTTATTATAGCCAAAAATCGTTCCATTAATTTGTAGGTATTCACAACAAGCCACAGATTAGAGTCCATTTCAAGAAAGAAGTCCCGCAGACGCAGCGCTGTATGCGCGCGTAATAATGTTGGCAGGGTTAAATGTGGGGAAATCTGTGGGGGAAATTATGTATCGTTCATTTAATTTCATTTTATAAACTACTACGACTCGAATATTTAGATAAAATAATTGATATATGCAATGTATTGGCCGATCTCCCCATCTGTTAAATTAGTTCCATAATTGTCCGCGGGACTTCTTTCTTGAAATGGACTTTAGTTAATATGACGCAGATCACAGATTAGCAATACAAATATACTAGCTTATCATAGAGTATAAATGATACATTTTAATGTTATTTTTATAGCTCACTTGCTTCAGTTTTTAAAAACGATTAACTTTTACTTTTTTTAGTATTCAAATAGGTAGCGAGGAGCGAAGCGACGAGCGTGTTAGGTTAACTCTTGAACTGCCGCACGAGCCGAGCGAGCGAAGCGAGCGTGCCGCGGCAGCGGCCGGCGAGTGCCAGAAGCGACTTTAGGGCGATTCCCACTCAAACAAAAAAAAAAAAAACTACGTAGGTTTAAACAACTTGTTTGTATTGTATTTATGTATCGTAAAATTTTTGTTATTATTAAATGATTTCTAAGTTAAAATTATTTTTGACAAATTCATTTTAAAAATCACTTTCTAATTATGTTTAATATCTACAATCGTGAACGCGTCATATAACATTTATTATCTGTGGCATGTCGTAAATACGTGGTAAATACAAACTTAAATTTTTGGCTATATACATTTTCAGGTAATATAATTTAAGAAATTGTTATAAATAAATTAATAATACGGCAATATATTTAAAAATATTGCCTGTGTGCGAGATTACTAGAAGTTTTGATACGACAATGGTATAAAAGTGTCGTTTTTAGTACAAAAATAACCTTAAAAAAATAATTTTCATTTTCGATTTTCACAAAAACTACGCATTTTTGTTGAAAAAGAAAAGCAGTTTGTTATGAAAAGTCACTACCCTCTACCTATTTTACAACTCTAAACAATAAAATTCGGGGACATTGTTTCAAAAATTTAACCGATTTTTTAGTTAACCCATTTCATAACATCGCGCTTTGTGTAATATAATATTTGCAACCATTTTCATTACAATTCATACTTAAGAGTATATTATGTGTTATTTAATATCGCTGATCTTGTAGAAAAATAAGAGAATAATAATATTTAAAAGAAACACAATATGTCGCGACGATGCGAATGTAAATGTGGCGAGCAATGCCAGCTCTTTTGTGGACTAACCCACTTGGCTACACGCTTTGCTTATGCAAAATTTGAAAGCTCTAAGTGCTACCTCCTTATTTTGTTATTATATTCCACTCATACGTTTAACTTGCAAAATCATTATTATGTTGACTATTTTGAATTTCATCTCAATGTTTAACCGCTTATGAGTTTCTGTATAAGTTGCGAACCCGTTTGGAATTTGTAATATGGAATACAAATAGCTTCGAAAATTCAGGTCTTTAAAGATTGGGTTATTTTATTTGTCGTATGTGACGAAAATTTTAAACCAAACCTGCTTTCTTTTTCTTTAGCCTTTTATCTTTACTTATTATTTTTAAATCCATAATTCACTTTCTTCTTTTTCAACAAAACACCTGAACAACCATGTCCATTTAGCTATTACATATCAATGTATATTCGCCCGAGCTATTTCCATCTGATGTATGCGCTATGCATAACAAACATATTACGTAGTGTCAGATTTCTCATGCATTTATTATCAAAGTAATCTCTTTCATTCACATCCAATTGGCCGGTATCAATATTGCATATTGAAACTTGAATACGTGTGCTCAATATGTAAATAGAGCCGTAGCAGACACGCCCGCGCCGGCGGCTCGGCCGCTCAGACTGTGCCGTTAACCTAATTGGCGTCAATTCCTTGGATAATGCTAATTTTATGAGATGTCTCCACATTTATGTAATTTATTGTTAGGTAACAGATTGATTTTGACGTGTTGTGGTGAGATTAAGGTGGTTTATTGAGCTTCCTTAATTTTTTTTTGCAATGGAGCGCGCGTAGTGAATTTCTTTGAAAGCACTGTGGCGTCCCACGTATGAAAAAGGTAATTAATGTGGTATGTTCATAGAATTTTATCGCGGTTCATAACTTCATGGAAATGCTAAATACGTCAAATAGTGAACATAAGGGTGTAACAAATAGCGCTTAATTTATTTACTCACTTAGCATCTGGTATAGAGTTTTATGTATTCAAGTAAGACTAAGATAAATAATATAGGAACGTAGTAGGTATACACTACCACGTTGTGCCTATACACTTAAAAATACAAAAATATGATAGAAATAATTGTTATCTAGCCCTACGACTTTATTATTTAGTTATCTTCTATGATGCAATAAATTAAAACACTCCCACGTAAGGGTGTGCAATTAAACTTTTATTAGGCCTATAAAATAAACATAAAAAATAAATAAGGTAAGGCAAGGAAGTTAACGCGTAAGATATACAAGCCGGTGAAAATTAATTAGTATCTAAATTCTCATTGGGATCTGGTAAATGATACTTTTACGGTCTTGGAGGAAAATTTTAGTACACCATTACACATTACTTAGAAATATGAATTTGAATTGTGCCTAATTATGCAGCTTACACCAATTTTTATTTATTAAAACGCTGTAAAATTGTTGTTTACTATACTTAATTTCTTACTTGAATTAGGACATGCTTTTTGATTGATAAAAGATAAGTTAGATATTTGTTAAAAAATCATTCTTTTTTTCATAAATATTGTAGAATGAGTTTTACTCAATAAAAATATTATACCAAAGTAACGAACATCATACAAGTTTTGTCAGTTTGTTTTCATATAATAGAAAGATGGCATTCTTCAAGACAACCTAAAGGTTTGTTTTCTTTTTATATTGAAATAAAATTCCAATAGAAGCTTCTCGAAGCTGAGATCGTTATTTTGAGACTTTATAAAATCTTATTATACGAACTCATAGTATTACGCTTCTTATTATTATGAATTTACGCCAAGAAATTATATTTAAATTGCCAACTACTCTTTTATAATTACTTTCGTGGGGTTTTTGACATTTGTTGGAAAATCTTGAGTGATTTTTAATTTAGTTTCATTATGAGGCGTCCGTCGTTCTATTAAAGGAGGTTAGTGAAAATATCTGTGTATATTATTTATCTTCTTATTGAGTTTCTTCTTAAAAACATCTTTTTCCCAAAACAAAATGTTTGATTTTACTTTGAAAACATGTATTTTAAAGTAAAAAATTTGGATCGGGTCTATAAATAGATTCATCAATATCTCTTCTCTACGAACTATCCATTAGTTAAACTACACTCTTTGCACACAGAAGTTTAGAACGTTGATTCAGATTCCTAAATTGTATGAAAACTACAATATATGCAAAATCGATAGGTCGGCGGTTCCCTCGTTTGTTAGCCTTTGGTTTTAAACCACAAATCAAACGTACTGGCCCCGGATTAACTTTTCCTGAGTGCCTGTGACACGTTGAGCGTGTAACTTTTTTGAGTTAGCTTCCAACTACTTCGCAAGGGGTATTTTTCTATAATATTTGCAGAGAATTCTATTTTTTATATCTTTAATTAAACTTTTATGTTTCTTATACTAATTATTCAGGACAAATTGAGACTTTAAAACGAGTATATTAATAAGGAAGTAGGCTTTCATTAATAATAAGAAAACTTTTCATCGTTAATCCGAATTGTTTAGTACCAATCAAAATGATTGCCGATGCAGGAATTAAACCCGTGTTGATGAACAAAGTGAATTCTAGTTGATAGTATTATATCGGATGTTCGGACGGTTAGCTCAATTAATTGCAGATCAGATGCAGTGCAGCAATAAGCTTATCCTCAAACAGCTTTAGTGGGAGATATTCCTTTTACTTTACTATTGAATTGCGCATAATCTGTTGAATACTAAAGATGTGAGTATTAAATATGAATAATAAATATTAATGCGGTTTGTTTTATTGAGAATGAAAATAAAAAATTTAACAATATGTTAGTACAAAAAACATACGTTCATAAATATTTAGAACCTTTTCTATTTATATCTGTTCTCAATTTCTGAAGTATCTTATTACAAATTATGTACATAATATGAAATATGAATAAGAAGACCGGGGTTTCTTTCTTCTTTTTCCTTTGCCTTATCCCTTTATTTGGGGTCGGCTCTCCTCGTTCT
>CAJQZM010025477.1:0-11294 GCA_907164665.1 Colias nastes
TTACTATAACAAAATTCTATTCATATTTAACCAACGAGGGTGATATACTGGCATACTTCTCATGAGCACGTATAAGTACTGATGTTAATAAACTTAATAAGCTTTAAAGGGTGGAATTCAGGTAATCTGTCAGTTTCACCGGCTTTATGAAGCTACGTATTAAATAACCCGCTACTTCTCTCGTCTTCAAATTAATATTCGCTCTTGCTCATTAAAGAACATTATCCGAATTAATGTATTCACGACTAAGAGTTATTTGACATCATAATTGTGTATTTGAATATTTCTTTTCACACATACAGAGTTAATTAAATTTATTTATAAACAGTTCTATGAATAATTAAGATACGATTTTAATAGGCAAATATTTTATCTAAGTCTTGGCATTCCTTTTGTATATTAAGAAATAAATTCAGTAATAAAATCTTTAGTATCATGTAACTTACCAAGTAGACCGTAAAATAGTTGATGTCAATTATCCTATAAAATTGAGAATGCTTCCCAATTTTATGAACGTTAAAGCTTATGAGACGTGGGGCCTATCAATTCAAAAAGTATACTTAGTTTAAAATTGTAGCTTAGAGTGTTCTTTATTTTCCAATTTACTTTTGAAGATCGTTTTCAATGTTCAATGATGCATAACTGATGAGTTTATTAAAAACGTTAAGACTGAAGACCTGAAATATATAGGCCTATATAACGGAGAAAGCTTTTCTTTATAAAGTGATATATTTAATACTACAGATGCCCGCAACTTTGTCCACGTTCTATAAAATTATATGACACCTACCATGAACTTATGTTGATAAACATTCTTAAATACCTGGACATTGTTACTTCATAAATAAAACATAAACTCAAACGTCACAGCGTGATACCTTGCTTTGTTATTAACTAGATTTGAAAGACATGAGTATAATATATTTTAAAGTATAACCTCGTAAAGAGGGGTGTCTAGCGCCTCGGGATGAAGTCTTAATACTTTATTACGTATGAGATTACTTGCTTTTCTTTTACGACATTTTTAATCGCTTCTCCGTTTCATTGACCTTTAAGATGTTAGTTATAAGCACTCCATAAATACTATGTTATAAATTAAACAAGTGTATTACGTATTTCATTTTATATTTAACAAGATTCAGCAAGCAGTACCCAGAAAAAAAAATTTTGCTATTGAATACTATAACCTATTTATACACCGAATTTTAACCAATTCATTTTAGTTCTTGGATTTTGAGAACAGCAAAAACCTTTTAAAATACAAGTAAGTTACAAATTAACCATATTTGGCTGCTAAAATATTAAACGAGCAACATTTACAGAACAAAAATAATAAAAAAAAATAGAGCCTAGTATGCAGTATGTCAGTAACTTTAATATAAAACTCTTATTAAAACATCCATCTTTCATTCATCGCACCGCCAGTTTCTTTAATTACTTCTTCATATTCTCCAGCTTCAACTTTGTAGTTAATAGTGAATCTAAAGATGGAAGCAAATTTTAATACGTTATACGTTAGGTACAACCACAGAACTGTATATTAAAGTTGAAACATTTTAGAGGTATTTCTCCTACACGTGTCCCGATTAACTCTCTTAAGCCCCGTATTCATGGTAAACATTTGTTTAGGAACAGTTGATCAACATTGTTGGTGAACGGCGAGAATGTTGCTAGCAACTATGTTTAAATCAATACAGGTTGTCCACATGCCAGTCTGCGTTAAAATGTTGCCCGAGGATTTAGTGTTGTTGTGTTCTCTGTATCTGATGTATAGGATTTCTAATAAAAAAAAGAGAAAAAGATGGTGGATTCGAAACTATCTTTTGCAAAGAGGAAACGGTCAAGGAAAGGTCACACATCAAACCTCAGAATGGGAGACGGATCATTTAGTAACTTTACGAGAATGTCGAAAAGAATGTCTTTGTATTCTTTTATAGAAGAATCCCATAATAATGGTTTTGATTGAAATAATTCTATTAGTTGCATTATTTTATCATTGCTCCACACTACTGCCATGTTTATAAACTGTTGCAAACACGTTCACACACGTCAACAATTGTCGCTAAACTGATGTTTACGCTTGTCGGGCGAGAGCTTGTCAACATGACGCTATCAACTCTGCAACACGCAGTGTTGCCAGCAACATGTTGACAGCAATTCCGCAACACATTGATTCAACTTTGTTGCTAAACAAATGTTTACCATGAATACGGGGCTTAGTATCTTCTTACTTTATGGTCCAAGAGTTGGTAAAATAAAATATATATTTAGTAATAATGCTCAAGGAATGTTCTTCAGTCGATGTAAATCTTATTTAAGAGGAAATTAGGGAATAAATCTGTTCGTTTCACAAATGACTAAGTGAATTGTACTAAAACAGCTTTCGTAGTGTTAGTGATACACTTTATTTTCCATCAAATCGACTTTCATTGGTATAACGAAGTTAGTGACAATAAATTCATCATTATACATTTTTAATATAACAAACGGCAAATTTAAACGATCTTAACGTGTTATAAATTACTTTATCATCTACGTATTATTAATACTACCGCAATACATTTTTTGGATTTAGTAGTTTCACTCACGTTAAAATAAGGTACACATTCCTCATTTAACAGATTTTATCACCACCTAAGCTCTATAGAGAAATTGCATTATACTAAAACAACGTAACAAAATGTAACTAGCTCTTAGACCAGCCGCGTATTCAGAAGATCGTGACTAAAATTTCATATTATAAGCAAGTTAATTTAGTCTCGGTCGGAACTCTGCAAAGCCCGTACTCATTAGATGTGGTACATGCACTTAGACCTAACCTTGTCCAATCAATTACATCTGAGTTGAGGGGTTACGTAACACAATTTACGCATTCAATATTAGCATATCTTTTAGGCTCGTGTACGTAAACGTTAAACAAAATCATATTAATAAAGAACTTTGTTCGGTTACAATAAAATATTCCATAAATTATATTTCTATTGAATTTCAATGACCGAGTATAACACATTTAAATATAATAAGCACAGTTATTTCAATGTTGGTACAACACAAAATGTAAATAAAAATAAACGAACAATGTAGGATCATAGCTACAATGATTAATGATTTTATTTAATGAGCCTCCTTATAAAAAGCTAGAACTAAGCCTAATTATTTCCTAGTAAAACGAAGAAGGTCTTTCGTTGCCTAAAATGTACGTAGAAAGCGCGATAACCCCACGAAGCACAGCGAATTAATCAGGGTAAAAAGCTAACAGGCGAAGTTTTCATGTAAGCCAATTGTTGTTAATCTAATCGGAGCCTTGTAATATTTTGATATACAACAATTGCCAAATGAAAACGCTTTTCTGTCCTCTGTAATCGCCATGTAATCCATCAAGGGAACGACGTTCAACCGATTTGCGTACAAACATACTTATTGTCACAATTTTGTGAGCATGATTGATATTTCGGGATTATCTGTTGCTTTTTTTTCTTAAGTGGATATTTTGGGCTGGAGCTTTTAGTAAGATTTATGAAGTATATCTGAAAAAGAGGTCATTTAATTAATCAGGTTGTACAGTAATTCTTCTATTTATTATTAATTCTAACAGCTTCAAGTTCTTACTCATAAAACTAATTTATTTAATCAGGTTTCTATTTTATTACATGGATTACATTTGGAATAAACTAATTTCCTTTGATAATAAGGCTCTAAGTGTAAAATAGTTATTATCACATCGTTACTTATCAACAGGAAACACGCTTTATGATATAAACAGTATTCAAAACACGAATGCTTACCGCAACTGCGTATTCAAATAAAAACGATTTCAGTATAACTGTAATGATAATGAATGTGAAAACAAAAAACTTTCGTTATGATATCCTTGACCAAAATAGTTTGGGCGATAGTATCTTTACAATTTTCTTGTTCAGGCTGTTATGACCCCCCCCCCCCTCCCGCTCCGACCTTCCCCTCCCCTGTACCCGGTCCCCGCTGTCCACAACTCATGCGATAAAACAATTACCCCAATGAAGCTTAGCTCCACGTAAATTCATGAAAAGGAAAACTTTAATGAGATTTCATTAAATATGCAAAGGCCTGTGTAATTACTCGTGGTTAAAAAAATATTCGGTACCTACTTCGACACCCACTTATAATGTTGTTTGTTTTATTTTTCGTTAATTAGGCTTACATTTAAATTCCTTGTTAATTCTATTTGTGGATTTTTAAACGAACGAATAATTTTGTGTTGAAAAAGCTTAAGCAAAATTAACAAATTATTATAACCTTATAAAATTTTCTAAATATTTTTATTTTGTGACACTCAGTAAAATTAGCTCAAATACAAAACAAATATTTTTCGAAGTAATGAAATGCGGAGGCGATTAAATTTTTAGAAATTAGTTGGAATGTTTTTTTTTTTTCGTTATAAACAAAGCTATTGAAATCTAGCAATCAGATAGTATTTAATTGAACGCTTCTGTCATAAAAAGAGCGTGTGTGCCAAGCACACGTGTCAGAAGTGAAACTTCTTTGGCATGATTCAAAGATACCAAAATCGTCGCCTTCCTCGATGACATGACGGTATTGCCAGGACGCGACCTTGAAATTTTACTTTCAAGTTTCACTTCAAAAAAATCTTCAGTTCTCAGCCTACATTCATACCTAATTTGAATATCATACCATAAAAGTAAAATCATTTGTATTATTCAAACCTCCTATCGCGTTATCGTTAACAATAGTACCGATACCGCAGACCGGCAGAATATAAACAAAATACAATAGGTCATTATCAGATTCCCTGTTCAGATGTCGTGTTGGCTAAACAGCTCGCGTGTCCTCCATCTTGATATAGCTCACCTCACGCTAATTATAGTTTCGCTTTGAAATATACGCCGAGTTATTCAATTACTACATTTATTATACATGGAAAGTTTGTGTATTGCCCCGATATTCAGGTCTAAGATTGGTATTTTTCTAGTTATAAACAAATATGAATAAAAATTTAGTCTATTCTGACTGCGACTATAACAGTCTAATAACGGCATACCTTCTTCTTTGCCCTTTAACAAAATTACGAATTATTTCGACATTAAAAACCTAAGCAGATAAAATGATAAACAGACACAATAATATATTATCTCTATAACACACCTCATTTGCACCAGGGGCTAAAACTGAACATAGTTTGACCTAAAACTATGTTAAGGCTTGATCTGTCTCTAATTTACCAAGTATAATTATTGTTATTTGATCGATAAACTATTTTACAACTTTTACTCAAGATCTATTTACGAATAGATTGTATCTACACAGAAAGTGAAAAATATAAACGAAAACTATATAAGGTAACTAAGTGAGTCAATACATAATAAGAGCCCTCTATACTGTGTCTGGGTGTTAATTACCTATATAAGTATTTATTTAAAATTATATATGTATGTTTATCAGCCATCTGGTTTCCATAACACGAGCGAAAAGCTTAGTATGGGATCAGATCGTGCCGTGTGTGAAAATTGTCCCGAAATATTTATTTATTTATTTATTTATTTATTTATACTGCATTTTCAGCAAATAAATTCATATAAAAATTGTATAATTTAAAATTAAATTTGCATCAGCAAATATTTACCAAAGCACTTTTAGAATACTTAGACACGAGTGACGACGAAACTCCAGACTCACGTATGCAAATTGGTGATACAACAGTAAAGTCCCAGCGGCGTCAGGTCTGCGCAATACTGATTTCTGAATTCGCACCTGCACTATTCCCACGTCCACACGTCACATACCCTATTCAAACTTCATTTACATCGAAACATTGTCAACGAAACAACTTTGTCTTTTTGTTCCTCTTCCAATCAAATTGGGCCGTCCTCAGCTAGGAGCTAAAGTAGGTCGCATTTGCCTATTGTGGAAGTAAAAGGTATTCTAGAGGTTACATTGGTCTGGGTGTTTTTAGTTTATTTTTGTAGAGGAGATCATATCTCTGCATTCATAGCTTTATTATAATTAGATGGTATATTAAGAAAGAAAGGTAGGTACTATAAACATTAATTTAGAAAAAAAGACATACTATATAGGTACTTGATTTTATGTATTCCATGAACCGAAAGCTTTATGAATGTAAAGATATTCTTTAAAACTGATTTCAGCTTCAAGGCTCATAATCCCAAGCATGCCTCGAGAAACAATTTTAAAATTGGAAACATCACGTCGCGAATTTCTACGTATAATTTTTATAGAATACTAAATTTTCACTCGTCTAGTATAAAAGACAGTGACGGGTGGCTTCGTGAAAAATGTATTCCGTAAGGCAGACGCAAATAGGTGAACACATTGAAAAGTCTTCCGCGCCAACTCGTCTACGGCATGTCAGAGAAGACGTTTGGGTTTTTTAAACTTCACACTCTGCAGCGCATTTACAAAGAGCGTAATACTCGCTCGTACGTATTCTTTAAATACACTTTTCACTTGACTTATTTCATTCGTTTGTAGAGATTCATATTCGTAGAATTCGGTTCTGTAAGGGCATTTATGTGTCTGATAAACGTCATAACCGAGCAAGCGTAAATATAAATGGCGTTTGAAAATAATTCCTTTCCAAATTTGTGACAATAGTGAGTGATGTTCCAAAAATGTACATTTTTCGAAAAGGATGCTTTTAATTACGATATTTCTATGAATACGTTAGACGGAAAACTGTTTTAACTCGCGTCACGTGGCATTTGCAGTTAGTCGTTATACGTTCACTTTTGCATTTTTTTCGTTTCCATCGAGATTGTTATTGCTTGCAAAACTAGTGAATGTTTGGTGCGTGACTTTATCCACTATTGGCAGTTTGCAAACACCAAATAAAATGATAAAACCTATGAATATAAAATATATAACAATTTTGCTGGTCTTTTTCAAGCTCAATACATAACTGTCGTGTCCATTTCGATTAAGTACTTCATAATTTAATTTTGTTTACACGTTGTAAACTATATGAGTTAAACAAGCATTCATAATATATATTAGAAGTTACATGCTCTCAATCGTTAAATTAGTCAATAAATTTAATTATTTTCAATTTAATTTTTCTTTTTACTTTTCAGATCATGTTCGCGAATTCTCGTGCGGCACCCTGTACTACAGGACCTTCTTTGTGGACACGAAACGAGATGCTCTATATGTTGGAGCTATGTAAGTATAAATATTATTAATTTTAAATTTAATTAGTTGTATACTGCATACAATAAGTTGTATGAATCCTATAATAATACTTGATAATAAAACGGTCTAGAATATAGTCAGTTTTCATTATTTTCCTGAATTAAACAAAAAAATATTTTGCAAAAGTTTTGCGGCTGAATATATTGTTTGCTTATAGTAATCTACTTATAATTTATACTTTGTTGTTACATTTTGATGGAACTGCATTTTATTCCATTTAAACTTTTTGATATGCGTATGAATAGTCAAGTATAATTTAAACATATTTGCCACAAAACAATACATTTTATATCTATTCCCAGTCAATGCTTAAATTGTACTAATACATATTGCACTGAATGAATTTTATTATATACAATTAGCGTTTTAGACGGCTATTTATTTTAAATAAAATACTTTTAAAGAATAATCACAATTTTTAATATGAAAATATTAACAATTATAATAAGCGAAAAATGGTGACGTCTATACGATCCGGGTGTCGAAAAACAAGAGAGTCAAATCGAACGCGGTGCCTGACATATATCCATCGTCCTCGCTAACTGGCCAGCAATCCCTTTTCCATCTTTCACCTCCATGAAGGCCTAATACGTCCCCTATTGCCTATTCCGCTAACTCGGCCATTCCTGACGCCGGCTCGTCCTCGACCGCATCATCAAGTAGCACCTGACACGGTGGTTGAGTGTGGACCTCTGCCTGTTCATGAATGTTTCTCTCCACATTTTTTTCAGAGTCCAAAGAGTCGTCCTCATCAGCGGCACCTATTGACATTATTGTTTGCATTAGACCACAATAAAGAAACATGAAAACTACACTCATCTCACATGAGATGGCAAAATGATCGGTTTATTTTTATGTTAAACGGGGCCTAGGATGTAAAACATAAAAATAGACACTATGAACACTAGCAGAGCCCTCAGGTTACTAGTCACCATACAGAGCCCTCGGGATGTATGACTGGCAGAGCCCTCAGGGTACCAGATTTCAACAAGCACAGAGCCTTCAGGATGTGCCACAGGCAGAGCCCTCAGGATGCCAAAACAAAAACGCAAAAATAAGCGGTTATTCAACTAGGCTTTCAGAGGATTGTAAAGTAATACGCGCAGAGCCCTCAGGATGCGCACCATGAACAGCCAAACCACATACTCATAGCAAACGTTACAATCATTTAAAGCAAGGTCAAAGCTACAAGCTACTGGTTGGATCTCACCGGGTTTACAGCATCGATTGTCGTAGCAATTTTATCCAATACTTCGCACAACACAACGTCAGCGCTCGATGGCAACGATGCAGGCACGCTTCCTGTAGCCGACGTCACGCTAGACGATAACACGTCGGTGCGCGTCGCGTTGCGGGCGGTCACCGTATTGGATGAGTCACTCGATAATCCGAGCAACTGCGGTGGCGGCGGCGGCGGCGGCGGCGTGTGCGAGCGCGAGGGCGTGACCTGGCACGCCGCGCTAGCTGCACCTAAATTACGGCCCCTAGAAGTATCCTCCAATACAGTCAAACGCGATATAATCGTTTGAAGCTGTTTTTTGATACCCGGATCAGAAGAACGTCCATGTTTTCGCGATTTACTACCACCCTCCTTAGGCATTATGATAAACTAACACAAGTTCAAAAGATTTCACTAAAATTTATTTTACAACAATTCCCGTAACAGTCTAGAAAACCAACTCAGATGCGGGTGGTATCCCACTTCTGAAATTAGCGTTTTAGACGGCTATTTATTTTAAATAAAATACTTTTAAAGAATAATCACAATTTTTAATATGAAAATATTAACAATTATAATAAGCGAAAAATGGTGACGTCTATCCGATCCGGGTGTCGAAAAACAAGAGAGCCAAATCGAACGCGGTGCCTGACATATATCCATCGTCCTCGCTAACTGGCCAGCAATCCCTTTTCCATCTTTCACCTCCATGAAGGCCTAATACGTCCCCTATTGCCTAATCCGCTAACTATACATTTATTTCGTATTTGTCAATACAAAAGTTTTCCAACAATACTGCATCGTATCATTTTGTACTGAAGACGATGTTCAACAAACTTTCATTATAGTTTTGTACGAATGGTATATTACCAAGTCGATACGAAACTATTTTCTGTAAAACAAGTTAACAGTTATATATAAATTGATATACGTTATAGGTAATAGTAATGGAACTCAATTTGATTAGTTAAAAAAATATTTTACACATTGTTTGTAAATACAACAATTGTCTATTGCTTAATAAATATTTAGTTTTTATTAATTGTCTTTCTTTGTTACAGGGATCGATTATATCGCCTCAATATGAATAACATCAGTGCATCGCACTGTGATGTAAGTATAACTTTTACTTATATTTTATCCTTAAAAGAAAATTCTAGTAATATGTTGACACAAACGATTTTGTTAATAGTATAACAATCTCAAAATCAACACTCCATATTTCTATGTGCTAAAATCCCCCCTTTTTAAGTTTTTGTTAAAAAGCACTTTCAAATTAAGTGCGTGAAATTCATTTTATTCTTTTAAATGAATAAAAACTAATTTGCATGCTACCCAAACAATTATTTATGTTCCCATCTTTACATTTCAAATCACATTAATTTAAAACATAAGAAGTTTTCTCATGTATTTAATTTTATTACAGAGAGACGCATTAAACTTGGAACCAAGCAACGTAGCACAATGTGTGTCGAAAGGAAAATCAGAGGTAAGCACATTTCATGTATAATTACGTTTACTAAATACAAAAAGAAACCTTAAACATCTAGGTAATCATAAAAATAGATAAAACTACTTCCAACGTATCAATTTTACAGTTTATTTAATTAACTATTATATTAATTAAACCTCTAAACATGATGATAATAAGCAAAGAAGCTTTAATTTCCAATATAATTGTATTTATCGCCAATACCAATATTAAACAAGGTTAATTTCTGATTAGTGAAATCTCACAATCTTCTACAATTAAAAGTTTCGAGTTCTATTCCTGTAATTCGAATCGAAACCGCCGGGTCAAAGGAAAATTAAGAAAAGTTAAGCGAGGAGACGTGTTGCTATTATTATTTCATTAAATCAATAACAACCCTTTGTTCTCCAGTAAATTGCACACAACTAGCACTATTTCCGTCAAGATTTAATCTCATTTTTAACGGTGAGCGGCGGGAAGCGGGCATATTTCATAGCGGGAGCTTAAAGCCACGCTCTAATCGCTATATTAAGGCCGTTAATTTTGATTTACAATCGCTACGTAGGAGCAATATTTGTTTTATTTCCCCGTTACACCGCGGTCTGAAGATTGGGCCGATTGCAGAATTACTGCACTGCACGATCCGCTAATCCGATAATCACCGCGGCAAGCCGTTGTGATTTTTTAATTTAATAGTAAAGTTTCATTTCTGTTTGAGTTTTAAGTGTTTTGACACGCACAAACACACAGAAACGTGAACACGTCTTTAAGGGAAAAATATTAATAACTATTTGATAATAATGAATAATATTAAAATCAGCAACGCACAATATAATTTAAACTTTACATACGTTCACTTAGATTTAGATATTTCGTAAAATACTAATATATGGAGGTATTAACCTAATAAGATATTATCCACAAATATCTCGCATCCAAAAACAACGTCACAAACGTAACCCAACATATAGACGAAAGCAAATAAAAGGCGAAACTTTTATTACAAGCGAAGCAATAGACCACATGCTACCCGCTCGTACTTTTGCAAGAGAAAAAATAAATTCCTTTTATTAGTATAAAAGAGGGTTATAAAAAAGAATTATTTTCGAGTCTCTCACCTCAATCGTGGATGAAATGGCTACTCTTTGAAAGCTATAATCAAAGTTTCGCTGTCTACGAGTTTCCTTTCTCTAAACACGCTGTCGTAACATGAAAAAGGCTGGGGATCGCCGTCGGCACATTCTGTGAGGCTATCGGCTTGACACTCTTCTTGTTGTTTTAAGTCATTGTTCTTTGTGATCGTATCGGGAAAATCGCTAGATAAAAGCTTGATTACAAATCTTTACGAAAAAGTATGGGATTAAAATAACGAGACGGTGTTCTTGTCATAATCTTTGGTAT